>PVLA01007048.1:0-112230 GCA_004027455.1 Hydrochoerus hydrochaeris | reverse complement strand
CCTACCATGTCACTTAGCCTCCTTGCTCTTCCTCATTTGTGACATCTGAACACAGAGATAAGGGCCCTAGCTACATCTGAGTTTTGTGAGGATTAGGTACATATAATATATATATATATCTGCCAAAAGCCCAGTAATTGTATGGGTGTTATTATTATTATTGTGATGATTATTAAGTAAAAATGGGAAGAATTTGCTCCCCAAGATTGTATGGGAGGTGACATGATGGTGGCGAAAGCTGGAGATAGCTGTTCTTTTTTTTTTTTTATTTTAAAGAGTATGAACTAAGGAAAATAAAACAGAATAAAACCAATCCAAATAAACCAGTATAAGTGATACAGGACTTCAAAACCTTATGAAATCAGGAATAGTTACCATAATACCTTTTGTTGTCTTCAAAATATCTATAGATACTTTCCACATAGTACAAATTGAACAGAAAAGAATAGAATACAAACAATAAGAACAAAACAATGAAAACAATAAAGGAGTTCAAAACAAGCTGATAGTAAATCCCAAATGGCTACTGTAACATGTCTTGCTATCTTTTCAATAGTTGCTCATGCCATCGGGTTTAACATAAATCAAACAAAACAAAAAAGAATAAAACCCAACCCAAGAAAACAATGGAAATGATATGGATTCCAGGTGGGGATCTTTTGTGGGGCCTGGTTCTCTCCCTCTACAGTCTGTGAAGGGAGGTGACTCATAGAGAGAGGCCTGGGTCTGGCTGTCCCCACTCTGGCAGTGGCCCGTACATGGTGCTGATTTCCAGGCAGGGGTCACTTCCTGGTGAGGCCTGGTTCTGTAAAATTCATACAGGAATACAGTGCAAATCACAGGGCTGATGAGGTTTAAATGAGACAAAGTATGGAGCCTGACTAGTAAATTCATTTCATTTAGCTTGAAATGAATGCTAGCTAAATTAATTTATTGCTTTTAAAATTATCTGGGATGCAGATCCTTGACACCTGTATCCTCAAGACCGTCCTCAGAATCTGCAGATAGCTCTGGAGCTTGCCATGCTGAGGGAGCCTCCCACATTCCCAGTCCAGTGCATGGCACACTCTTCGTTTCTCTGCCTAAGACTCTTTGCAGGCCTTCTTCTCCCACCTTCCACCCTGTTCTTTGCATATGGTTTTCTGAAATTATGTGTTTTTTTAAATTGGAAAAATATCTCAATTGGTCAAAACAATGTAGGCACACCAGAAGGCACATACATTGCTAAACAGACTCAAAATAACAGTGGCAATGTAGGACTTTACATATGTCAAGTACTTTGGATATATTCTTTTTAAATAACTTTATCGAGATATAATTTGCATTATATAAAACTCACACTTTTAAGGTGCACAATTAAACAGATTTTCATATATGCACAGAATTGCAAAAGCATTCCCATATATACATTTTAAGATGTTATAATCTCAAATGGACAATTATTTTGCATTCTTCAGATCTTCAAATCTCTGACCACAACAACCATTAATATCTTTTCTGTTCATATGAACTTGCCTACTTTGAACATTTTGTATAAATAGGATCATATAATGTGTGGCCTTCTGGGTCTGGCCTCTTTCACTTAGCATAATGTTTTCAAGGTTAATTCATGTATCATGAGTCAGAGCTTCCTTTCCTCTAATTACTGAGTAATATTCCACTATATGCTAATATGGTGAACCACAATTTGTTGGCATTCATCAGTCTTTCTTTCCTCTTTCCTTTTTCTTTCTTATTCCTTCCTTCTTTCCTTTATTTATTTATTTATTTATTTATTCAGAGACAAGACCTTACCAGGCATTTCAGACTGGCCTTGTGTAGCCCAGGCTGGTCTCAGACTCACAGTGATCCTATTGACTCAGCCTCCTGAGTGCTGAGATTATAGGTGTGCACTACCATGCTGCCTTATTTTCATGTTTCTTGAATTTATATTTAGAAGTAGACTTGCTGAGTAATAATGCATTCCTACATATATAAGCTTTTGAGGAACCCTCAGTGTGTACTCTTTTACCCACATCATCTGTCTTGATGCTGCCTGTTCCTACGAGATAGTTACAGATGGTCTCCTTTTACACACAGGAAAGCTAAAGCACGACGATCCCATTTAAGTAACTTGTTAACACTCACAGAGCAAGTGAGTGGTAGAGCTAGATCCCAAAATTTAAAACATTACTATGTACCTTTTCTGTCTCCAGAGAACCTTCCAGGATTCTGAAAAATTGTTCACTACGTCAATTGTAAAGAAAACTTGAGGATAGCGCTTTTCAAGGACAAAGGGTATAGGCAGTGGACAGAATACACAGTAGCACAGTCATGGTCCTGGTAAACTGAGTCTGAAGGAAGGGGGTTGTAGAAACTAACTCACTGTGTGGTATCTCAATGTGGGTAAAAGAATGACAAACAAAAAAATAGCTCAATGCCAGCTTTGGCTGAGAGGTTTAGAACAGAATCTGGGTTCGAACATGTTGGCGTTGGTGGTTAAATATGTTGGAAATAACTTCTACCATTTTAGTTTTGTCTTTTAGCTTTCCTTCTGGTGTCCTTCAGTAGAAAACTTTTTAATTTTAATGTAATCAAATTTATAAATCTTAATTTAGGGGCACAGACTCCAGAGCTAGATTGTCAGCATTCAAATCCCAGCCCCCTCCTTGCTAGTTGTTTGACTTTGGTCAATTTACTGTGTCCCAAGGATTCTGTTTCCTCAGCTATGAAATAGCAATAACAATAGTGTTTACCTCAATGGGTTAAGGAGGAGTAAGTGAGATAATGCATATAAAAAGGGTGAGAATGGTACCTAGCATAGAGAAAGTAACATATGAGGGCAATGTTCTATTATTCTCTTCATTATGGATTGTATTTTAGTGTCTAATCGAACAAAACAACCACTACCCCAAAATCTGCTATTTTGCCCTCAATAGTATTTTTCTCAATCTTAGAGTTTATGTATTCTTTTATTTTTCTGCTTATGTTTTCAGTTTTCTCTTATTTAAACACCTAATAAGTGTAAATAACTTATGTTTTATCTTTAAACTATATCTCAAGCCTGTGCCAGTATGTTTGTAGACAGAATCTTGCTTCATTGTATTGGTCTTCCGTCAAGGAGCCTTTTAATACTTTTGTATTTTTTACACTTTTAGCTTATAATCCTTTCTTAGAACTTTCTCATTAAGGTATATTTTTAGGCTTTGATTGAAATTACATTCCTTGAGAGAGAATTGCAGTCTACACCCTCAAGGACCTCTGTGTCTGTGGGCCTGGGTTACAATCCTCTAAGTAAGCTTTTTCAGGTTACATGTGCTGTGCTTTGGATGTGATTTTTCCTGCAAGGTTTCATGTGCTGGAGTTTTGGTTTTCAAGGGGGGAGTATTGAGAGGGGTTGGCTCTCTAAAGGTGGGACCTGGTGAAAGGTGATTAACTTATGGGAGTTCAGATCTCAAAATGTTCTATTTTCTTAGGATGAGACTTTTTCACTGACTTAATGTTACTATCTTGGATCCTTGTCTTTCTTACTTTCTTGCTATATGACCCTTTCTACATGTCACTGGTCCCTTTCTATTTTTCTGTTTTTGTAACAGAGCCTGGAGACTCTTGTCAGGATGCCAGGCACATGCTGTTTGGACCTCCAAGTTGGCAGAATAGTGAAGCAAATAAACTTCTTTTCTTTCTATCTGGCATGCAGTATTATTATAATAAAACAAAATGGTTTAAGCCAACATGAATATGAATGAAAAACCCATAATGGCTGATTTGTTGTTAAAAATTACCAGGTAATGTTTTTCACCTCTTCCCAGTACCAAAACTGAGAGTGGCGGTAATACTTGCAGTGGCCCTCCATGCGGCAGGATCAGTTTCTTCCTTGTCTTTCATCTGGAGGGAAATCCCTGGAAGCTGGGAGATTCATCCTGTTTCTCACACCAAGAACTCATGTAACCAATGAGGTAGGAGTATAACGTATTTAGAGTCTAAGGGAAATTCTTAGTTTCAAATCTTGTTTTGGTGCTCACTTATTTTCTAGGATTTTTCATTTCACTTCAGTAGTTACCCATGTCAGTTCAGTGTTGAGCTTAAAAATACATTTGTGTTTATTATTATCGGTGCTTTAATTGCTTCTATGAATAATATCACTCGAGTTATTTAGTTTACAATAAAGCCAAGAATGGATGCCTTTCGTCCTTTCTACTCTATTTGTACCTCTTTGCCCTCCATTTCCCACTTCTCTTTCCTTTTCTTCCCTTCTTGTATCCTTCCTTCACTCCCTCCCTCTTTTGTCACCTTAGCCTGCAAAATCAGTCTTATCCTAGGAAGAGGAGGAGTCAAGAATGAAGGCTTCTATATAGGTGATGGACTTTAGTTATCCCCGCAGCAATTTTTGGCAGATTTTTTAGTTATCAAATTATGTGTAAATAATATTGTAACTCCTCTTAGCAAAGTATAGTACTTTATTCATTATTATATCTACAGTGAACTGGAGAATTATCATAAGCTAATATACACAAACTTTCCTTCTGGGTGTTTATAAAATAAATCCTATTTGCAAGAATATGAACTATGTAAGTGAGCCCTGTTTCCATCCTTAAGTCTTTTTATTGTATTCAGTTTCACTCCTGTAGGCCAAGCTTTTATCTATCTAAACTTTGGACATTTCTAAGTTTTTAGGCAATTCTGAAGCCTGTTGTCTTAGGGTTATAATAAACCTGCTATTTAAAAAGTCTTAGCTGGCTTAATTTGAAATCTCTAAATTGACTCCTATCTGGGGAGCTTTTTTTCTCTCCTCTGAGAATCAGAGATGATCATCATGGTTAGTGTAGTCTGAACGGCAGTTGAATTGTAATTTTTGTAGCCTCATGTTATAGGTTTCTCCTAGAAAGACTCTCTTGGTACAGTTAAGATTTTTATCATCCAGAAAGAATAGTCTGAGGCAATTGTCAGAGACCATTCAAATAAATTTAGCCTAGAGCTAGCCCATGACATTCATATGTCATTCATTCTCCAAGTACTTATGGAACATACACTGCGTGGCAGAGATTGAGGCTCTGTAATTACAACTGGAAGTGTAATTATGAATAATACAGTTTCCCTGACTTTGAAGAGTTATTGCTGTAATAGGAGTGGCATGTAGGGCTCCCTAATGCTCTGTGTTCTAAGACAGATCTTCTCTCATTCCCCCACCTATCTCCACCAAGCTCTGGAGGAACGGTTGACTTAACGAATATTCAATATTTATAAAGTTGTGATCTCCAGTAGTGCAGCTCTGATCTCACAGTTGTTTTTGCATTTTGAAAATTGAGGCCTAGAATTACACTGTGATGTTTATTCAGTATCTTTCCTAAACACTAAGAACATTTCTCGTCAGTCTCTATTAGCATATTTTGTTCCATCTTATTCTCCAATTCCCTGAACTAGGAGACTCCAACTCTTTTGTACTCCATGCTCTATAGGTACCCACCCCATCATGCCCCTTATTTATTCAGTCTTTTCTCTCTTTATTTTGTGGTACACAACTGTCCTGGAAATTATAATTATCTTCCTGACTACTTTTCCTGTGAAAATCCTGCTAAGCAGCTTTGACTCTTTTCAGGAAGTGATATGAAAAAAGCTAAGTAGTGAAGGCAAAAGTTGTGAATACTAACAAGTTGATTTCTATCTCACCACATCTTTTTATATAAAATGGGTCCATGTCATGACCCAGTGCGGCTCCTGAGGTTCTTGAGGTTAAGGACTGCGAGAGGATGAGAAAAATAAAGAAAAGACAAAGCTGGGATCAGGTGGAGACCTTATCCTCCTGATGGGAGGGAAGGAACTGCTCAACCACTGTAGCACCTTTATTTATATACTGGGAAAGATGATGTCAATTTCAGCCCCTCTGCCTAGCAACCTGTTGTTTGGCAGGCCTGTGCCACTGCCTTCTTGGTGCTGGAACAACTTGTTTACATAGCTTGTTTTGGTCTTTCTGTTTTTTCTGGGCTGGCCTTGCTTTAACCCCACACATGAGATCAATCTCCAGCTTCAATGGCTCCCAATAGGTCCACTCTTTAAGCATATGTTTTTTTGGTGATGGGGAGAGGGAGAGTAGTAGTATATTATGGCCCATAACTGGGAATATAGTTACTCTGCTAGTTTCAAGAAGCCAGTGAAGAAATTGTTATATCCTGAGAATAGAATCATCATGGTGGCCAGTAAGGCACAGGGAAGGAAATTTGCAGTGTTGGGAGAGAAGGAATAGCATGACTTGAAAGAAGCGCTTGGATAATTAAGGCAAGAACTAGAGGGACATACTTTATAAATATAAGGTGGGCAGGAAGAGCCCAGAAAAAGACAAAATGAAGAAACTGTAGAAATCACAGGGTTATAAACTCTGAGTTTCTTTTTATTTCCAGAGTGCAGCTAGCATTTTCTTAGGCATGGCTTATGTCATCTAAAATGGATCTCGGTTTCTGCCCCTGTTGGTCTGAATCATGGAGCATTAAGCCAATAAATTTCATCATTCTGTTCATGCAATGGAGATCTGATGTAATGGGCTTCAAATAACTTTGAATTTTGCCATATAAAATGTGGTCTGAACACAGTCATAAATAGCTCATGATTTTGGTAGTGGTAGGCTATAAAAATAAAGCCATCCTCTTCCAATTGCAAAATTATATGCTTTAATACTTTCTTCAGTCTAAGACTATATGAGATTCCATCAGATGCACTACATTCCTTCAGAATGTCAGGACTCATCCCTTGGTGAGGGGTAGGGATTTCTCGAGAGTCCGTAAGTAGGAGTTCTTGTAAGGTGCGGTCACTGATGACATGTTTGGACTCTGGAGGATTCACTTGAGCTTTGGCATGTTAGTTATTTTAAAGTATGTAAGTTTACAGACATAACATTGTATTCTTAATCTACAGTTACCAGTATAATCATACCAACCTCTCTGTCAGCTCCGGGATCTGAGGATATTGCATGTCAGCCTAGCATTCAGTTCCCTATGATAAGCACTTAGATGTGATCACTTGAAAATTTCATTTTTTTAAAGATGAAGTCTTGGTATATTGTGCAGGCTGGCCTTGAACTTGTAATCTTTCTGCCTCAGTCACCCAAGTAGCTGGGATTAAAAACATATAATGCTACGTATTGCTTATATAAGAGTCTCTGTAAAATGTTTCAAAAACATAATAAATGGTGTTAGGAATACTAGTGATCAATGTTAAAAATGCATGAGCTAACATTTGTATCTCATCTCATAGCTTGCATTAAAATAAGAGATAATTTTATATTAAATAATTTTACTGTAGTAATCAAAAAAGAAACTTGAAACAAGTGAAGGAAATGTTTATTAAATTCCAGATTGAAAAACATATTTAATTTTATAGTTTTGAAAATAATAAAGGGAAATACAGTAGATTTATATAAAAATTAAAATGTATGCATACATTTGCATAATAAACAGCAATAAAAGGCTCACTATAAACTTCAGTAAATATAATGGATAAAAACTATTTGAATACAAAAGCCCCAAATACAAAGAAACTGAAGAGAAAAACAAAAAGATAGATAAGAAACAGGGAACTAGACCATTTCCAAAAGGGAAAGCAGGTCAAGAGATGAAGGGAAGGGCTTGACAAGAGGGGAGAAAAGGAAATGACAGAAGAGTTCACATGTATAGTGTGCATGTAAAAACATCCCATGAGGAGTGTGACCACCATGTACTATAAACATGTACTAATAAAAATGTAAAACAAAAAATGTAAGCATATGTATAAAATATAAAAATGATAAAATACATAAAACACTAAGAAAACAAAAAATATTATAGTAAAAATAAAATAATTTAAACCTATGTATGAACCAAAAATTCATGAGAGGGAAATTAGAAATAAGTATTAAAAATTTGAGAGGAATGAGGAATATAGTGTACTGCTTGCCTGATATACAAGAGGCCCTAGATTCAAGTTTCAGTAACACACACACACACACACACACACACACACACAGAAATAAAGTGCACAATAACTAATTGCCAAAATTATGAAATACTGAATTGCAACTGTGAAGTTAAGACAGTATGACAAAATGCAAGGGAGTACAGTATGTCCGAAAGTAGCTCATACTATATATAAATTTAATAATTATACAGGCTTTCAGAAAGCAGTTTGGAGATATTTTTCTCAGACTTAGAAATAAATATGCCAGTGACTAGAAAGACCAACAGGTGCACACACAGAAAAGCCTCCACAAAAGCCCACTTTCACCAGGTAAATGACTAAAAACAGATCATCCTAGCAAGACAAAAAAATCTGGACAAACACCACAGTAAAAACTATAGACCTACCCTCCTTGTGCCAGCAATGAGCAACACAAATGAGAAATATGTATTTCTGTTTTTCCAGGGAGGCTTCCTTGCCAGGAGATGTCAGAGAAGGTAAAGTAGGGAGTAGGTTGGTAACCAATACCTCTATCCCTCCTTGGGAGTCAAGAATTGCATCCCACTTTGTGTTTCCAGAGCATTCCTCCTGCTGCAGACCAGGATGCTGCAATAAGAGAGGTGGAGAGTTCTGACTGTCATTGCTTTCCAGGGAAACAATGCTGCCCCCTGTGATGCCACAGGAGGCCACTTGGAGAGCTGTAGCAAGGTAATTTTACTTCTCCCAGGCAGAGCCCTGTCAGCAGACACTTGTAGATGACCAGAACTCCTCTACTCTTCTGATGTCCGTCGACCTGTGTGCCAGTGAAGGCTAAATAGGGTCTTAAACTTCTAGCCCCATCTGGTAGTAATAAGATGGAACTCACCCACTGTCTGGCAGAGCAATTGTAGAGAAACTTACAGAGAACACAAGGTTTAAATAAGATCCAGAGTTTCATAATGTCCACAATGTCAGGTTTCAATAGAAAAATCACTTATACTGAAAGCTGGAGAAATCTGAATTTAACAAAAAGATAATGAACAGACACCACTGCTGAGATGATAGTGATGTTAGAATTATTGTATATTTTAAAGCTGCCATTATAAAAATATATTTGTACTAGTGAACACAATATAAACAGAATAATCTCAGCAAGGACACATAAAGTATTAATAAGTAAATGGAGGCCTAGAACTGAAAAGAACTTAAATAAAAATAATAATACATGGTTAAATAAAAATATCATTGCATGGTTTCAGCAGAAGTGTGAGTTAAGGAAAGAATTAGTATACTGGAATATAAAATAAAAGAAACCACCAATCTAACTGACAAAATCAGTGCACCTAAAAGTGAACTGAGCCTCAGAGACTTGTCAAATTTAATAATAAAATATCTATACCTAAGGAATAATATTGTGATGTTAAAACTTCCAAAAGACAGATGAAAGAGAATGGGGCTGAAAAAGTATATAAAAAAAGACAAATCCCCAAACTGAGTGTTTTTAAACAGGATAAATCTCCCAAAATCTGTGCCAACACATTATATAGTGAAACTTCCAAAAATTAATAAAAAAGGAAATATCTTGAAAACATTGGGAAAAAATGATATTTTGCTCACTGTGTGTGTACAACAGCAGTTTGAGAGAGTATATATATATATATATATATATATATATATATATATATACATTTTAACCAGAAAGCACGAAGGCCAGAAGGGATTGGCACAACATTTTCAACTGCTTGAAGGAAGACCAGTCGACCCATAATTTGACATTCAAGAAATATATTTTTAAGGAATGAACAAGAAATATTCATTACCAAATGACTAAAATATAAGCTAACACATCATCAAAAATTTAACTTACAAGGATTCTGGGAAGATGGCAGATCAATAAGTAGCAAAGTAAAGAGCCTCTGAGAGAAACAGCTCAGATAAAACATCCTGGAGAAGACCAGACAGAAGGAGATGGATCTGCTCGACCCAGGAAGAAAAGGGGAGGGGAGAGAAAGAAAAAAAATAAAGAAAAGAAAAATGTGGATGGAAGGCTGTAGCCAGATTCTCACTGGAGCTGGTCCCATTGTGTACAAAACACTGCTGGACTCTGAAGACACATGGTCACCGTGAAGGTAGGGGTTGGCGAGCCTGTGGGTCTTGGCAGGAGGATGTGGTCATGAAGGGGAGCAGTGGAGTGGAGAACAATATCGGCTTGGGGATCTGCACCAGCTGGTCTGTGGCAAGTGTGGGGAATTCAGTCCTCCTGTGGGAGTGGGCGATTGGCTGGGCGATGTTTTGGAGTCAGGCAGGATAAGCCCGGAACCAGCACTGCAGTGGCTTCGGTCAGCCACTTTAGCATAGAGCAGATTGGTGAGAAATGCTTGGACTGAGTCCCGCCCCTGTGCACGATCTAATAGCCAAGGACAAGATCTCCCTGAAGCTATCCCTAACCAACCCTGACTGCCCTGCACACACTAATGTGGTGAAGACTCCCACTGGTTGTCCAGCTCAGAAGGAAGAGGCCAGCTTATCCTGTCCCTGCTTGTACTTCATTGGGCACCAGCAGACTGGGGAGGGCAGCAATCCCTAGCCAGCATGCTTCAGAGTAACCATAGCCAATACAGGAAGTGCCAGGGACCCCCATTATCCACTTGTCTGGAAGAAGCCAACAACATGACAAGAGGAAAACAAATGGAAGTCTCCAGCCTCCCACCCAAACAGTACTGGCCCAAGAGAGGTAAACACAGAAGAGATTGGGGCTGGTAGAGCTGCAATCTGGAAAAAGCAGCATCTGGCATAAAGAATTATCTTTGTGACATTATAAAAGAACTCAAAACAGAAATACTAATATATGTAAAGGAAGATATAAGAAAAATAAAAGAAATGGCAAATACCTCTCAAGAAGACAATGGAAGAATGGAGGAACATAGAAAAAGGAGAGAAACCTTCGATGAAGAATATAAAAAAACCTAGAATATATGAAACAGATTCAAAGAGATTACCAGGAAATTAAAAACTCCATTGAAAGCTGGCAAAATTGCTTGAAAGAAACTAAAGATAGACTATCAAACCTTGAAGACAGGTTTGCAGCCTGCAATCACAAAAGGAAAGATCTCTTAAAAATAACAAGAAACCAGGAAGTAACAATACAAAGGCTAGAAGATGACAAGCAGATCTATAACTTAAGAATAAAAAATGTGAGTGAAGAAGTAGGGCTCAACACAAATGAAATACAAAGGCTATTTACAGAAGTAATTAAAGAAAACTTCCCAAGCATAGGAAAAGGAAATGATATCCAGATAAGTGAGGCATACAGAACTCCAGCCAGCTATAACAAAAATAGATTTATACCCAGACATATATTAATCAAGATCCCAGAAATTCAATGCAAGAACAGAATATTAAAAGCTGTCATAAAAAAGCAACAGATCACCTGTAAAGGAAAATCCATCAGAATCATGACAGACTTCTCAGCACAAACCATCAAATCAAGAAGGGCTTGGAGTTAAGTATTTCAAGTCCTGAAAGAAAATAACCTCCAACCCAGATTGATGTACTTTTTAAAACTATCTCTCAAAATTCATGGATAAAGAAGATGCTTCCATGACAAAGAGGAACTGGGGGAGTTCATGAACACCAATCCAACCCTACAAAAAATACTGAAGGACATTCTAGAGAGAGAGAAAAGACCATGGTTTCAAGAACATGACAGAGGAGGCTCACCGAATGGGCCAGACAGTGGAATGAAGGGCAAAAGTAGACAACCACTGCAGAAAAATAGCATGGCAGAGATGCGGCAGAGAAGGTTGACCATAATCACTGACATGGACGGCCTCGATACACTAATAAAAAGAAACAAAGGCAGAGTGGATCAGGAGATAGGGTCCATCAAGATGCTCTATACAAGAAATATATTTAACCTGAAAGAGGGTTTATGGACTGACAGTCAAAAGATGAGAAAATAATGCTCTATGTGACAGGGAACCAGAAAAATGTGGGGGTGGCTCACCCTTCAGCTACAGATTGGTTGGAAAGACATAACATTTTCATACAATGGAGAACTACTCAGCTATAAGGAAGGAAAACCTTGAGGCTCTTGTAGGTAAATGGATACAACCTGATATTATGCTCATGGGTAAAAAGGTTTAGAACCACTCAGGTAAATAGCAGGTTGCCTCTCTAATCTAAAAGCTAAAGGAGTTAGTGAGATACAAAACATACAGTGTACCCTGTGAAAATGAAAGGGGAGGAATTGTCTAAAAAGGAAAGGCAGTGGACATTGCTAATTTTGTATCATGATTTGAAACCCTTATTATCATCGCTCCATTTTGGTTATTTTCAGTTCCAGTTTGCCTACTTGTACTACAGTTGAGGACATATACAGCTATTCCAAAGATAGCAGGATATACTATGTTAACCATTTTTAATTTCCTATAAAGTTAATCTGAAACCCTGTTGCTTTCACTGCCTTGTTTTGAATGATTTTACTTGAATCTGTTTTGTTGGATCACTGTCTTGTCTTGACTGATTTTATTTGAATCTGTTATGTTTCATAGTATCAAGTCGGAGAGTAAAGGCAACTACTCTGACGACAATCAGATAATAATACTCATTCTGGTTTGACTGTTACCCTCTTTTGAAGTTCTATAATATCTCCAATGTTTTGTTTTTATTGATTTTGTTCTGTACTACTATGTTCAGTTTTATTGTACCTGGTGATATGGGCAATTCTATTGAAGATAACAAGAGACATCATGGTAACCATTGTAAAATACCTTGTATTGTGGTTTTAAATCATGTACTATGTCCATCCTTTTGTTTTTAATGATCCCATTTTTTTTCTTATTTGGTTTTATCCTTTTCAAAATAAAAATACAAAAAATTTACCTTGCAAGAATGGACACAGATATCAAAAAAAAAAAATTGGCAAAAGGCGTCTCAGAATGTGAGAAAAGAAGAAAATGATGGAAAGGGAAAAACATGAATAAATAGAATAACTTTCCCTTCCTTGAGTTTATGTACTGTGGTTGAAGTTGAAGTCAAAGTTAAAACACTTTCTGCTATAGTTCTAAATGTATGTGGAGAAAGTATTTAAGTTAATTATAATCTAAATAGAGGAAGGAAAACAATGCCAAGGAAAGTAACCTTCTAAATGTAATTTGAACAGAAAAATTGTTAGCATAAGTAAACTGTAATAATTTATGTGTACATAGTATCTAGAGTATTCACTGATAAACAAATAGAGTATTCACTAACAAAGCTACACAATGAAATAGATTTACAAACTATATATAATTCAGTCAGAATTGTAGAAATTGTTGAAATAGCCCACAAGAAAGAAAAGAGACAAAAGCAGAAATGAAAACTAGAAAAAATGAAAATGAAAAAGGAATATTTAATCCCAGACAAAGTAACAATTACATTAAATGCAAATGATTAAAATACATCAATTAAGGATTTGTTCAGCAGTACAAATATCTCCCTGGAAAGCATGGCATCTTGAATTCAATCCTTGGCACCAAAAACCAAAACAAAACAGAACAGAACAAAACAAAAACAAACAAATAACAAAATCAATTAAAACAGGATTGTTGAGTGGATTAAAAAACTTGACTCAGCTATGTGTTGTCTATACAAATGTCTTTTCAAATATAATGATATAGGTAGGGTAAAAGTCAGAGTATGGAAAATATATATTATAAAATTTTAATCCATAAGTGGCTACGTTTATAGCAGATAAAATATATGTTAGAGGCCAGAAAATTAGCAGAGGGAGGGAGAGTGACATTAAGGAATTATAAGATTTCATCCATAAAAGAGATATAACAGTCAAAAAGTGTGTGCACTAAACAAGAGAGCTACAAAATGTGTAAACCACAAATAGGTGGAACTGAAAAGATAAAGCCACAAGTCTAGTTGAGCACTTCCACATTATCCTCTCAAGCACCAGTGGTAGGAGTAGCATAATCAATAAAGCTGAAGAATTCAGCTACAGATTTGTCAACCAACAGGATCAAATTGATGTTTATAGAACACTGTATCCTGCAACATAGTACATATTCTTTTCCAGTGCTCATAGAAAACATTCTAAGAGAGATCCTAGTCTACATCATAAAGCAAACCTCAATATATTTTAAAGGATTGCAACCGTACAACAGTATGTTAAGTGATCATAATGGAATGGAGGTAGATATCAGTAACAGAAATATAGCTGAAAAATTCCAAACCCTTGGAAAATATCTCTAAATAAGCCCTTTCAAAGAGAAAATGCAATGAGAATTAAGAAAATACAGTGAGGTGCATGCCAACAAATTACACTGTATCAAAATGTTTTGAACAGAGCTGACCTAGTGCCCAGAGAGAGATTTAAACCCTTCCTTAAATTAGAAAAAAGAAATATGTCAGATCGGTAATGTATGCTTCCACTTTGATAATTTAGAAAAATAGAAAAACAAAATTAAATTAAATTAAATATAAGGAAGGGAATAAATATAAGAGAAACTGATGAAATTTGAAACAAACATTTTAAAAACACAAATCAGGTCATTTTTAAGAAATGATCAATACAATCAACAAACTTATAGAAACATTAAAAAAATGAAACAGAAAAAGGCTCAGATTACCAACAGCAGGAACCATGTAAGGAATGTTGTTGTGGATACTGCTGACATAAACTTTCTTTGAAAAATACCAATAATCAAAACTCACTCAATATAAAATGAGAATGTTCATTCCCTTAAACTCTTACAGCAATTGAATACATGATTTTAAAATTGCCAACAAAGAATTCTCCAGGCCTACATGATTTTCCTTGGAAAATAAAGCATAAAAATTCCAATATAACACTAATGCTACACCATTTCTCCCAGAAAATGGAATAGGAGCAAACACTACTCATTCATTTTATGAAATCAGTACTATTCTGACACCTAAATCAGAAAAATTCCTGAAAGCAAAATTCTCAACTATTATTGAAAGACATTCCTGATGAATATAGATGCAAAAATCTTTTAACAAAATATGAGCATGCTGAATTGAGCAATATACAAAAACACAGATCTCAATCAGATTTACCCCAGGGATGCAAGTTGTGATATTATACTACAGTTCTGTAAGGTATCATAGTTGGCAACTCTGAGGAAATGCACATATGATTGCTTCATAATATTTATTACAAGTGCATGTGAATCTATGATTATCATAAAATTAAAAGTTTAATAAAGCAAATAGTATTTCCTCATTAGTGTGCTGTTTACAATAGCAAAGTATTGAAACAATTTTGATTAAAGCAATTTAAATGTCCAAAGATGAGGTATGTTCAATTATTTTCATAATATGAAACATTATGAAACTTTGTAAATGATTTATATTTAAGTGATGTTGCAGAACATTTCTGCTATAATCTAAAGTAAATAAAAGCAGTATACAAGGTTGTTTATGCCTTACAATCTCAATTATGTTTAAAAATAGCATTAATACAATTGGAAGATAAAGTGTATTATTTGAACAGAAAATAGACCAGTGCAATAAAACAAAATCCTTATGTATGTATAGTCCTACATACATAAGAACATTTATAATATGATCAAGATGTCGTCTCAAATCAGTGGGGCAAAGATAAACTTTTAAATAAATAATTATTTGTAGGCATTTTGAAAAAAATTAGGCCTGTATCTTTTAACATATATAAGGATAAACTTCAAATGGGTTAGGGTCTTAAATGATTGAACTTGGGAGTCAATTTAACTAGATCAAAGATAACATGATACAGCATTAATTATTCCCTTTGCTTCAGGAGGCACCAAACTCATGACTCTTTTACCGAAGAGGAAACCCAGGTGGTTTGGCACTTGATTAGGACTAGGGCTGCCCAAGTTTCTCTGAGGGTATTTACAGAGGAATTTGGCAGTCTCTGTAGTCAGTGGGCTGAGTGGTCAAGATAGTCCCTCAGTGCAGGCAGTACCATCCGATCAGC
The DNA here is from genome assembly GCA_004027455.1 of Hydrochoerus hydrochaeris. Taxonomy (NCBI): domain Eukaryota; kingdom Metazoa; phylum Chordata; class Mammalia; order Rodentia; family Hydrochaeridae; genus Hydrochoerus; species Hydrochoerus hydrochaeris. The sequence goes on along the minus strand of PVLA01007048.1, from coordinate 96,374 downwards.
TGGAAACTCAAATTTAAAAATGGCAGAGGAAGGGAGAATTCTTGTTCTCTCTTTGTGAACAATGATAACTTCCTCTTTACCTTTGAGGATCAAAACTCCAGGCTGTCTGTGTTTTGGACTCAGTGCCTTACACTGGAGGCCCCTTTAGGCCCTCAGTTCTCTAGCGTCAGGCTGGGAGTTATGCCACAGCTTCTCTCCTCCTGGGGCCTTTAGATGTCTACAAGCTGGGTGGCAGACTGTGGGATTCTTAGTGCCCATGATCAAGTGAACTAGATCTCTTAACTTTCCCAGCTGTGTCTCAAAATCCAGAAGCAAAACAATAAACAAACAATTGATAAATTTGACTACATCAATTTTGTAAGAGTACATAGCAAAATACCATAAGCAAAGTCAAAAACAGCTGACAAACTGGGAAAAAACCATTTCAACACATACCACAAATAAAACCTAGTATTCCCAGCATACAAGGATCTTTTAAAACCTAAAGGATGAAGGAAGGAAACAATAGGAAAAAAATGACATGCACAGACAATTTACAAAAATGTGCATATATGTCTTTGAATCATATGAAAATATTGAAATGCTTTGGAAACACAAAATAATGAGATCATCTTGCATATATAAGACTAGCAAAAAATTAGGAAGCATAGTAACATTCTTCTGGTGACATCGTGGGGAAGTAGGTACTTTAAGAGACAGGTTGGCAAAAATGCTTAAAGTCCAACATAGTATTATATTTTTCACACTTGTTTCTTTAGTGTGGCACTGTAGGCATGCAGCATGTATTCATGCCATTGCATGTCACCTCCGTGGTCTTGGAGGACAAATGCAAGCACAAAGCTCATGCCACTTGTTGTACTTTGAGTAATAAAACCTTTGTTTTTCATCTAGGGAACTTGAGTCATCTAGAACCACCATGCCATTGTAGCACTTCAACACCCATGTATATGATGGTAAGTGAATTCATTGTGACACATCTGTCAAGAATTGTGACATATCTGAGATTTAACCTACCTGCAAGTCAGTAAGTTATTCTTTCATAGGTTCATGGAAACTGGCAGAAGACAAGACTTCTAAGTCAGAGATTACAAACAGTATATTACTTAGAGCAAACATAGCAAATCTATACATTTTTGCATTTTGACACCATCTTCCTGAGTCTCAGTTTCTATAGGATAAAACGGAGGACCAAATCATAGTACAATAAGGAAACTTCAGATTAAAGACCTTGGGCTTTTATAGAAAATAGCAAGCATGATCACCTTTTGTTCAGAAGAAAATATTATTTCTTTGTTTCTGAAGCTTTTGGTTATGCAAACACATCTTAAAAGATAGTCTGGAACAAAGGATAGTAAATGTAGTGCTAAAAAAAGGTAAAGAAACTCAGGAACCCAACAATACTTACCTAGTGGCATGTCATACAGTTCTAAAAAATCATAAGAATTGATTCAGGATAATTCCTAGAATTTACCTTTAAGCCGACATAATGATAAGGCAAAGAAGCAAAAACCAGAACAAAACACATACATACATGCATACATACATACACTCACATACAGGCACACACCTAAAATCAAGTTATTCACTACTTTTTGTATAAAGACAAGGACAAAATACACAAATATCTATGTATTTGTGCAAGCAAACCAAAATAAAGCATAGGAAGAAAGAATTAGAAACTAGTTACTTATAGGGAGCAAGTGGGACAACAGGTCCAAAAGTAGCTAATGGAAATGAGCTGGTAGAGATTAGGATGGAGCATCATTTCTTTGAGTATACTTTAAATAGGTTTTTTTTGTTGTTGTTCCATGGTGCTAGTTCATATTTCCACTCCTTCCTCTAAATCCCTGTGACGGACCAGCTGAATGACTCGCCTTGAACAAAGTGCAGTTATCTCCACCTTGGCTAAGCCTGGCCCTGTCTCCTTGTACTAATAAGTACAAAGCTGGCTAGGCCATTTCCATTTCCCTTTAATTGGCTTTAAGCAATGAAAATAGGGCTAACTGAGGTGCTGATGAGTAATCTTTGAAGCTAGGTGACTGGTTGCTCTTTCCCCACCCAAAGACATGGTGGATCCCTCCAGGGCTGTAAACTGGGTTTGAGCCTTGAGATAAGAGGCTATGACTTCCCAGTGCAGAAACGTGTAGACATCAGAGCTGAAGCATGGACCCCCATAACATTAAATACTATCTGAACTGTGTTATGCAGATTGGTCTTTCTGCATATCCTTTCCTCTGCATATCGCAGAGGTGCTTTCAGACCTTCTACCTAGCCCGGTTCACAGTATTCATGTATTTCCCACCATTCTCACAGTCACTCATCCTCAAACTACTCCCTTCTCCACAAATTAATAAAATCTAGGTTAGTCCCTGGGACAAGGCCTCTGTTCTAATGAACCTTCATCTTGGCCAGATTTAGGACCCCTTGGCTATCCATAACTATAAATATGTCTTAGTGTCTTTATTCTAACTGTGGGTTGCACTAGAAGTGGTAGATTGTGATTAATTTATTAGAATTCCAATAACTTTTCCTAGTTGGTAAGTAAATACAAACTTCCTAGACTGTGATAAATACTCAAAATGGATCAGGGTGTGGGGAAATAAGGAAATACACTGACTTACAGACCTTCCTTTTTTTTTTTTTATAAACAAATAGAAAAATCATAGTTACTGGGATAGGAAAGAAAATAAATGACTTTGGAAAAGATTATTTTGACTGGATACCATAAGACTAAAGATAAAACAATTATATGCAGATACTTCAGTTAGTCAACCTGTTTCTTGCAGGTATATACAAAGAGCTATAAACATAAATGTGTACACATATGGGCATTTTCTGTGTTGTTCACTGAGGTCCACACTTCCCTGCGCTTGTAGATATGATTGCACTGCTCTGTGATGGTTGATTTCTTAATGCCATTTTTTTAAAGAAAAGAAGCCAGAATTCAGTAGTATTTGATTCCAGGCCAGGAAAAAGGAAAATGCAAGATAGGAATTATAGTGCTTGAAAAAGAGTCTTAGGGGCTGGGCATGAAAAAGACATAGGTGCCACTAGGAGGAATTTTCTGTGGTCAAAGATGAAGCAATTTCATCAATAAAATAAATGGCATTAGTATTGTTCTATAGCTCATAGACTAACATATTGTGAAGTCATAGTGATATATTTCTATGACTGATAATGTAAGTGAATATATGTAAAGGTGAGGAAACAGATAGCCCTTCCTTGTAGGAGAATTTTAATTTAATGAATATAGAAAGAATGAGGAATATTAAAGTTTGGGACAAAACAGGGTATTAGTAGAGTTTAGAGTATCTCATCTAATTTAGTTACCAGTTTCAAAAGAGGAAGTGGTTAAGTTTATAATGAAGGAACACAATAGATGTCACTTTCACCATGTCATCAAGGTTGACATAATTAGTAAGAAGACTTCTCAGCCACACACACCTGAAATGATGCAAAATCATTTTGACATTATTATAAAAGTGCACATCTTAACTGAATCAATTTAATCATTAGATAATACTAGATAAGGCCAAATCAAGAGATGTTGTGGCCATAAATGCTAACGCCATGAAAGTTAAGTGAAGATTGAAAAAGCATACCAGGTTGGAGGAGATTAAGGAGATCGAACAACCAAATTCAGTGTTGGATCCTGTACTGAATCCTGAAATAAGAAAGCAACAATTAACAAAACAAAACAGGTGAATTCAAGTAACAGTATAAGTGTGTTGATAATATTGTACCATGCTAATTTCCTGATTTTGATAATTGTTCTAAGATTATATAAATTGATGACTTTAGAGGAGGCTGAGTCAAGGACATATACAAAACCTTTCCATTATTTTTGCAATTCTTTTATAAGTGGAATGTATTTCAAATTGAAAGGAAAAAAATTCCAGATAGAAACACAAAATACTAACAGTGTTCTCTTTGTGAATTGATTTATAGACTTATTTTATTATAGTATTTTAGCTTCCAAATTGTATTTATTATTTTTTCAAACATCTATTATTTGAAAATATGGAATAGTTTTAACACAATGGTTTTAATATCTCATATTTACTGTAGTGTTTTTCATGGTATATAAAATGGTACAAAGACATTAGAAGACTATTTCTCATCTTGACATTGGTCAACTTCCTCTTTCTCTTTAGAGTCAAAAAGTATTCTAAAATCAGATGTATTTTTCCACTGTTACAGATGTATGTATAATACATGTGTCTACAAGCAGTGCTTCACATTTTGTAGTGGGTTTTTAAAAATTTGTAAACACTATTATCATATAAATATCTTCTTACAACTTTTTAAAATTTAGCATTGTGGTTTTAGGATTTATCTAAGTTCTTTTAAAAAAATGTTATCTAGCATTCCCTTGCATAGTTATAACATAATGCAAAATAACTATTAGGATTTGTCCATGTTCTGTTTATTTTAAATCTTCCTAGTATTCCCTTGTGCATTTCTAGCATAAGGAAATAACTATTTTTCTATTGAAAGAGTTTAGCTATTTTCTTTCTGTTTTTCCTCCCTGTTTGCTATAACAATTTTATAATTACATCATGGGTAAAATTTCCTGTGAGCATGTGTGCAGGTTTCTATAATAAAGCTCATAGAAGTGGAAATTCTGGATTGTAGGGTGTAAGCATCTTCAACTTTACTATACATTGCCAAAATTCTCTCCAAAGTGGTTAAACCAATTTGTACTCCCACTAGCAGCATACGAGTTCCCATTTCTCTGAATCCTTGCTAACGCTTCTATCATCAGACCTTTAAAATTTGCCAATCTGACGAGTGTGAAATGATATTTCGTTTTTGTTTTAATTTGCATTTTTCTGCCTAGTAATGAGTTTGAACATCTTTTTATCTGATTCCTGGTCATTCCTGTTTCCTATTCTGAAAATTACTTTTTCATAACCATCTTACTTTTCAAGATAACTTGTATGTACTAGTAATAAAAAAATGGAACTAAGCATAGGAAAATGACTATCATATGTGATGTAGTTTGATCACAAAGGCCATGTAATGCCACCATCTTGGAGTACTGTGTTTTTTCACAGAGATTTGCCCCAAGAATACTAATTGGAATAATGAAGACTGGAAATCATAAGTATGAGAAATAACTGCAGCCATATGGGATATTTCACCAGAATTGTCTGAAGAGGGATTCAGCTTTTAAAAAATAAATTGACAAGCCCTGGGAGGCAGAAGATGAGTTTGTATTAATATTACTCCAGGGAAGTCAAGACTGGTAGTGTAAGTTTTGAGAGAGAATATGAATATGTCAAATAAAAATCAAGGAAATTTTGTCTTTTTTAATAATTACATTTATTCTGGGATAGAATTGGTTGTGTTCTCAGAAGGTATTAAAGCCAAGGTTTGTAGGTCTATGTGTTGGGAGTATAATTAGGTTTCTCTAAGAAAAGGACCCCAAATGAAACACTTTCTAATCCAACTCAGAATTCTACTCCTTTATATATAGAAAACAATTCATAGAATGAAGTTCCAGGAAATCCACAAGTGAGTCATTTTTAGTGTTCATAATTGCGGTTGCTCAGTTAAGACACTTCCTGAGGTAATGGTGACTCAGTCTTTGGTTTTTCTACATTTCCTTTGAAAAGCAAATGATTTTAAATTGGCTAGGCCAAAGTGGAGCATCAACTTCAAATCAAACTTGCTTTTCATTATGGCATTTTATCTTCACTTGACCCACCCAACTCCCACTTCTACTACAAATGACTCTCTTCCTTTTGGAGTCCTATGATTCCCTTAGCTACCATATTATCTCATATCAAGGGATGTGAAAACCTAGGAGATAAATGTTAAATTGAAGACCCGTTAGGGAAAATAAGATACTGTTCTCCTGGAAACACACTTCAATGTCGGAATGATCCCTGAGAGGCCTGGCCAAGGTCCTATCATTTTATGTGACTAACACTGGAAGTTCTTGTGAGTTTGAAAGATAAGTGCTTCCTCCTAGGCTATTGTATTTGGGACTTTAACTAAAAAAACCAAAACCCAGTACACTGACTCTATTCTTTTAGTGAAGTTTCCCACAGAGCCCCTCATGTTCCCAAATGCCACTGAATTGCCTAATCATTCTACTATTCTTCTCTTCCAACTTAAAATAGAGGTTGCTCCAAGTTGTTATTCAGTCAGCTGGGTTTATTGTAGGTGTTGGGCATTGGTAATGATGCTGATATCCTTGTTTCAGACCAATACTTTTAAACCACTATTTACTTAGTTTTTCTCTCTGTAAAAATGCTTTTGGAGGAAAAGCAAGATCATAAGATAGTACAAGATGATTCCTAGATGGCTATCTGCAATAGTCTGCTGTTGCTGTGAGAAAATAACTTGAGAAAAAATAATTTAAAGGTGGAAAATTTGTCTTGGCTCATGGTTCCAGAAGCTTCAGTCCATGCTCAGTTGACCTGTTGCTTCTGGACCTATGGTGAGGCAGACAACCTGGGAGAAAGGCATAGTGGAGGAAAACTATTCACCTTGTGGCATTGTGGCAGGGGAGGGGGAGAGAAAGAGAGGGAGAGAGAGAGAGAGGGAGAGAGAGGAGAGAGAGAAACAGACAGACAGAGACAGACAGAGGCAGACAGAGAGAGAAACAGAGAAACAGCAGAGACAGAGAGAGGCTAAGGGTAAAACATACCCTTCAAAGACACTTGCTCAAGGACCTCCTTCATCTACCTAGGTGCTACTTGAAAAACTCATTAAGCTATGGGCTCATGAATGCATTAATGGTGTTAGTTCTCTGATGACCCAGTCACCTCCTTAAGTTCCTTCTCTAAACACTTATATTGGGGATCAGGCTTTCAACACATGATCTTTGGGAACCAAACCATAGCAGTACTCTTCCCCAGTTGTGATGCTTACTCTCCCCTTAACAAGCTCTCTCTCATGGATTGCTAAGGGTGTGTATGGGGGAATCTGCTTCCCTGACTTTCCAGATGGGCTTTGATAAATGATGCTGTGATCATGGTTTGGTCTCCTGAGTTGATTATCTACTCTTTAGAAGCTCCTTAAAATGAGTAGGTATTAGGGGTTTTGCAGGTATATTATATGTAATAGTTGAAGGGAGAAGCCCAGAGAGAGGAACCAGCTAGTTAGAAATGTAGATGATCAGGAATGCCAACACCAGGAGAATTCAGAAATTAAAGGATTGGGTGAGGGAAAAGTTGAAAATTTATGTAAATATGAAGAATCAAGGATGGCTTTGAGAAAAAAGATTAACATAATTATGATTCTAAGAGTGTAAGATTTTTGGCTAGATCATTAATTTGGATTCACTTGTGGCAATAAGTGAAGAAGCTAGAAGGAAGTTTGCTAAATAAATGTGCCTGGGTTGACTGGAATATATGTATCTGTATTGTTTCTGTAGCACACATTCTCTCTTTCCTTCTAGGTTACTCTGTGTGGCAGACACTGAGATCCAAAAGACCTAAAATGTGCAGGGAACCAAGATTTGAGCATCTGTCTGTTTGCTTCTGAAAGACCTAGAAGACCCTCTTGCCATTTATAATGATTCCAAACATTTGAAGAAAGCAGGTTATAAATACAAAAGGATGCACAGAAAGAAGAGCAGAAAACTGGGGAGTCAGAGGTAATCACAGAGAAAAATGCTAATCCCCTGTAAGCAGCAGCAGCAGCAGCAGCAGTCACAGTGATTTAGAAAAGGATTGTCTTCTGGATTTCTGAGCTGTCTCTGTCCTGGGGGTACACTGGACTAGAGTTTGATTTACAATATTCCATCCTGATTTTAGACTATAAAAGATAATAAGACACCTTGCCTGTTGGATGCTTTCTGATAAGATTTGGAGAGAATCGGAGAATGATATTGCTATTCAGTTGTCCTTCTTCCAGTGGATCAATAGAATGTCAGAACGGAAAAGAAGTTAAAGAGATCAAGACCAGTGATCCTCCACCGAGGGCTTGGGTATTTTTGACAGGTTAGTTTCTCCCAGTAATTGTGACAAGCAAAAAAAGTATCTCGGCCTTCATGTTTCCTTACGTCCCTGGAATAGCAGTGCACCTGGTTAATAGCAGTGCACACTTCTAGTGCCTCCTTTTGTTTTATGGTTTAGGACATAGAATTCCAAAGGGATTAGGTGACTTGCCCAACCAGCCACAGTGCAACGCTGGTAAAGCTAAAGCTAGAAATATGTCTACAGCCCCTTGCACAACGTGGCCCATACCTCTGTCACATGTGTCACTTCACTGACAGGGTCACTTCTTTGGGATTAAGGTTTGTGTTTCCAGCAATCTCTACCAGTGTCAAATAGTACTGGGAAGTATGACGTATTGCAGAACCACTGAGTTACCTTAGAGACTTAAACATATCAGGACAAAGGAATAATGAAAGGAAAGGAAGAAACAGGAATAAAAAAAAAAAAGAGTAACTGGGGACTCAGCTCCAATAGCACAACTGAGAATGGAGGCCTGGCAGGGTGCTGGGGCAGGTGGTTGTGTTCAGATACAGGCTGTCTTTGTAAGTGATGTGGTCACAGCCAGGGGGACATGAAGTTATAAAGTACTGGCCGGCAGGTAGGGTTTGTGAAGTCAGCCTCTTGACTTCAGTTTGCAGTCACAGCTCATAGAATTTATACCATGAATTCATCTGTGGGTCTAGTTCTCTTTCAGTAGACTGTTCACTCTAAATTTATTTCTAAAGTCACCCCACATTAGGTTCAACCTGACTCTTTAATAAATTTCTTCTTGCCCTGGGCCTGGACAATTTGCAGCAGGTACTCAGGAGAGAGCACAGGCTTGGCATTTAGCCAGAGCTGTGGCGGATGGTTTGTCCTGCTACTTACCAAGTTGTTCTAACTTTGGGCATATCTTAACTTCTCTGACCCTGGCCTCCTTCTCTGTGAAATGAGGTGGTCAGGACGTTTACGAGATGGTGCATCTAATGTAGCTGGTATCTGACTGGTACCGAGTTGGCATCCACTCCTCTCTGCCTCATCATGAACGATCTTCTTGAATAAAATTCTTTTTTCCATTCCGATGTGCCTATGGTTTTCTAGTCTTCTCCTCAGCCAGTTTTCCTGTTGTTCTTGAGGTATGTGTGAAGAGTCATTTTGTTTCATGTTACAGAATCTTCAGTAGTTTACATACGGATTCAAGTACATTCAGAGGAGCCCAGTTTGTCACTGAGATGCCTGGCTTTCCCACTGCCACTGATTCTACAAGATACATTTGCTCATGGTGTTCAGAGACCACTAAAACTCCTTAAAGTCCTGCAATTGCATGTAATAACGATTCAGTTTTACCTTCCCAAATTTATAGAATACTGTGACTGAATTACTCAGCTTGTTCAGGATGAATTCCTTATAGATTCTCACTCTGTGTGAAACAGAGCCCAGGCCCTCCCTTTACATCTCTTCATCCAGTCAGAAGTCTAGTCCATTACAGTGTGGCCCAGTGGGATCCACTCTTTCTAGTAAAAGGGAACTCTCTTACAGTTTACCTGAAGGGCCTGGGTTTTAGATATGCTCCGCTGCTTGTGAGCCAGGCCCCCGATTAGCATCTGTGTTGTGGCAGGGTGATTATGCATGTTGTGAATAAACACACTTGTGTACGCATGTGTGCTGTCACAGCAATGAGTAGCATCCAATAAATACTGGGTTAAGAGCGTGCCAGCATCTTCGTAACAGCTGGCACAGCTGAAAACCTCGCCTGCCTTATTAACACTCCACTTATCTGGAATCTGCTCACTGAGCAGAAACAACTTCATAAATTTTTGCAGCTTCCACTCTGCCTCACCATTGCTCATTACTGCTGACCTCATCCTCCTGTGCTGGAGAGCACGGGCCTCCCATGGTCCTGCCGGCTCCATGCCCCTGGCCTCTGCCCATCAATATCAGAGGCAGAGTCCAAGTTAATGCTTGTTGCTGCTACCAGGGCTGAGAAAGAATCATGGTAATTTTTTTTTTTTATTTTTATGCCTCTATGCTGGGGAAAGTGACATTTCCAAAGCCCTTTCTTCCTCTTGTCTGCTTATAACCTCTTCTTTCTGAGGCAGGTTAAAATGGAGAGGTCTGTGGCTTCTTCCAAATGGGAGGAAAAGAAAGAGGCAGGTGGCAATTTGGTTGTCCAAGAAAATATTCTAATTCCCTCTCAGTGTCTTTCAGAGATTAGTCAATTGCACTCACGTTGGATGTCAGTTTCTCACTTAGTCATTCTGATGTAGTTCTCCAGCCTTTTAACCTTGCTCTCCTTTGCCCTGGTTCTTTTATTCCACGCTGCATTTTCAGCTGTTTCATTAGCCACAGTTCACAGTGTATAGCATCTGCTCAAGTATGTTTCCAGGCCAGGTGCCTTTTCTTATTGGTCTTTGTCATGGAAGGAAACTGCTCCCTTCTTTCTCCAGTACTTACTTGTCCCTCCCCACCAGTAACATTATCCTCAGGACCCTTGATTGAAAATGGCAGTTTTTCTGCTATCTCAGCTCCCTCTTGAGGGGTCCTTCAGCCAGGGTCCTGGATCTCTCAACCCCTGGGGACAGTGAGGCTGTCCCTGAATGCAGAAGCACTTCTCAAAGCAGCTTCATTCAAAATCACATCACGGACTTGGTTTTATTTTTTCTCCCTCCCTGACTTGATGAAAACAAAACAAGAGGTAGGGAGAGAAGAGGGAGGAGAGGTAGAAGTGAATTGCTTAATGGAGACACTCAGTTTGAATATTTAATATGCTGATTTTTATTGAATAAAAGGTGAAAAAGTGGTTCTTGTTTGTTGCTTGCCTGTCAAACCATGGCAAACAAGCATTCTTTTCCCTGACTGAAGTTTTTTATTACTGTATTGATTCTAGAGTATAATTATGCTCTATATCTGAGCTGCATTATACACACAATTACAATTCCCCAGCTGAACTATTTACTTATTACCAGGGGAGACATTCGTTCAGTTTCCTGGGAGAATCTTGTTGGCAGTACTTCTTGCTGTCTTGCCCTTCATAAAGATGGACTGTCCAGGAAAAGCCCCTTGATCTCAGTTCCCAGCTTACCTGTTGACAGTTGGCATGAACTTTCAAGCAATACTTATTTAGGTTGTTGGAGAAAGGTACTGGGACAGAGAAATTTTAGGGCTATAAATGTTTTAGAATGTTTGCATTGTTTTCAGAGCTTTCATGGAAAGGACTTTTTATTCTAGCTGTTATCATCTTGTGATAGTTGATTTGCAATCAGTTTGGAAAAGAGCTTTCTCTAGGTATAGGCTGCCTGCCTCACAGTTCATAAAAAGGAATCCACAACTGTCTAGAATCCATGTTAATGAATAGTTGTTGAGGGCCTTACTCTTGGAGGGACACAGTTCTGGGCAATGGGGCACACAGATGAGAAGGAATCCAAAGATTTTCAAGGATCTTTTCTTGGAAGTACTCATAGTTTGTCAAAAGAAACAGGTCTGTCTAATTAGGAGAAAGGTAGATGTGCTATGAAATTGATTCATCAATCCACTTAAATTTTTGCTGTTTTCAGACTATGTCTGAACATTGGGCAGGGGATTTAAATATACATAATGGTAGAAACAGGCATAATCTTTACTTTTCAGGTGTGACTGTAGAACAGTGAAGGAGGCCCAGGCAGATAATAAGGTAAGCAAATAAATAGTTAATTGTAGAGGTTGATGGTTATTATAAAAATATAAAAGAGAATATGTGATGGAGAACTTGTGAGGATGAGAGTGAGATAAAGGTGGTGAGGCAGGGTCTTTGAGCAGAGACTAAAGTGAGAATTTCAAATTGCTTGTGGAGTGAGCCAGGTGATTTCCAGGGCAAAGGGAGCAGGAAGTATGTGAGTTCTGAGGCAGGACGATGAGCGACCGCCCCACAGTGAAGGAAACAGAGCAAGGAGGAAGATGAGGATGGGAAATGGGTAGGGCTTGCTCATGTGTTCCCTGGAAGCTATGGGAAGATTTAGGGGTTTTATTCTGACTTCAGTGTGATGACGCTGGGTATCATTTTATAGGACAACAGTCAGAACAGCTTTTCCTCCTGGCCCTGGATACAGACACAATGGTAGAGGAGGCCAGTCAGCAGGAGAAGGGAGCGAATGGGTGCCTGGGAGCCCTTGCCTCTGCCGCAGGCCTCATGACCATCCCTCTTCACCCTTGGCTGTGTTTTGGTACCAGTTTGGGCCTTGCCAATTTTCAAGGGTAGCTTTGTAATGTTCCATTGACTCTCTGAACCTCAAAATTAGTTCTAACACATTTCTTTTGATTGAGGCAAAGGACTGAAACTGAGAAAGGAGGTACCTGGTACCTTCTGTCATTTCTCAGGAGCTGGCCAGGCAAGACATGCAGATCTCTCTCACTCTTCCTCCATCAGCCTTGCAATTAGTGACACAATAGCCCAGTTTGGCTGTAGTGTGCCCAGTAGTATTGTTTTCTGATTTAGCTATTTCCTACGTCTTTACCGGCATTTGATGGAATACTAGAAAAAGCAGTAATTCATTTTAAATCTTAAGTTTCATTCTGAGCCACACTGAGGGATCATATCAGCCATAAACCTGTTAAAGTTTACTTTTTTCTATGCTATATTGGTTCAAATTGTCCCACATGAAGTTTTGGTTTACTTCCCAAGTTTATCTTACCTAATGTACATATTTAGCTATGAGATAATTGAGGAATTTTAGAGATCTCCAAGTAAAGGTAATTCTGTAGGGGCTAGAGAAGAAAACGTAATCAGAAATGAGACTTTTTTCTTCTCTTTTCTCTAAACAACTTTTATGTAGGACTTATTCCTTCTGTAGATGGCAGGACTCAAACAAAGCTGCATCCTAATAGTTTTCTAATTCTTTTATATCTTTTTATTTTTATAAAAATGTGTCCAGATGGTTCCAGGATATTTCTTCTCATCACTGTGGCCCAAATGCTGAATGTTTAATTGTGAAGATTTGCTACTGCAATCATTTTACCTCTAGACAGCTAATCTTTTTTACTTTCAGTCTAATAGTTCTTCTCAGCTTTTAGCTCTCAAATTGATAATAACCTTTTAGAAATATAATTTCTTTGTAAGAACTCAACTCTTTTGATTAGGAGTTTTATTTTTTCATTTGATATTTTCCTCCAACATTTGCTTTCATTAAGATGACATACATTTGCACATGGACTCTCATAGTCTCTCTTAAATTTTCATTTTTAGTGAGGTTTGTTAACAAAAGTAACCCATAAAGTCCAAAGACAAGTGATACCTGAATCCTTGGTGCTCTAAATATATTTTCTGTTACAGATTATGTCTTTAGTCAAATTTGCTTCAAAATAATAGGCAAGAAGGAAAAGGTGGATGTAATTAGCCTTAGGACTATTCTTCCTATGAAGGTCATGACATTAATAAGAATCCAAAGATCCTCCAAAGAGTGTTGTAGGGACAAGTAGGATTCTTTGCTGACATTTCGTACTTCCTTAGCACCTTCATTTGAGGGCTGAAGTATTTATTTATTTATTTTTTAACCAAAAGAAATTAACTTGTTCAAAACCCCTAAACTATAAAGGAATTTAAAGCCATGTAAAGATACCTAGACCAGCAGCAAAGCAGTCTGTATCAGTGGGTAAGGAACAAGTAAGCCAACTGGAGTTATCTACAGCACAGGTTAACATGTGCTGTTAAAATGAGTTAAGTAAAGATGCATTCTGCAGTTAGAGTGGGGTGTGATTCCCAAAGGACAGGGTTTTCAATGAGATCTGAAGGAAAAAAAGTAAGTCTTAGCCAAGCATACACAGAGAAGAACTTTCTAGGCAGAGAAAAGTATTTACCTGCAAAGACCTGCAGGCAAGTATATGGTGCATCTTAGTACCACCGTGACTACAGCATGGTCCAATGAGGGGAGATATAAGGTCTGCTAATATACATGAGGCTATGACATTTACATCTTACTGCTTCTTCTCCAGTGACCACTCTGCCTAGAAAAGATGATTTTTCTCATTATCCTGGAGTAAAACTATTTCCTTGACAAAGTTGTGATCAGATTGTAATAGAATCCCAATATTTTCCTCTTTCTCCTGTTCCAAGAAATTTGTCTTCTTCTCCTGAACTGGAAGTATGATGAATTATCATGTCCATGAGTATTTTAGCTCATCTTACAAAGGGATTTGGCAGATGGTGTTATGGCTACTTTCAGTTGACTTTGAATTTATTAAAAAGTCAGATTCTTTTGAGCGGGCCCAGTAAAATCTCATGAATCACACCTAGGCAGAAAGGATTGTCAACAGGTCATATAAAGAGAATTTAAAGTGATTTCAAGTGTAGGAAGGATTCAACTTACCACTGATGTCCTAAAGGTGGGGCTTCCTATATATTTATCAAGGAATAAAAGGAAGTCTCTAGAAGCTGAGAACTGACCCTGGATAATGTCCAGCAAAGAAATTTGATCCTTCATTTTATAATCTCAAGGAACTGATTTCTGCCAACAAACTGAATCAGTGTTTCATCTTAAATTTCCCTGATAGCCCAGTATGGCTGACATCTTGAATTTAGCTTGTGAGAATTTAAGCAGAGAATCCAGATCCTGAGCTACAGAACTGTGCAAAAACGAATGGGTATAAGCTTGTGGTAATTTGTTATGAGGTGACAAAAGGCTAGTACAAATGAATGTTAAATTTTTGGAGTTTTGGCATTGCATGAACCTGAGTTTAAGTCCTAAATTTTCCATTCACCACTTTTATAATTATAGGAAAGTTACTTTTTGGAGGCTCAGATTCCTATCCACAAGAAGGGGCAGAAATAGAAATGCCATTTGTTTTATAGAAGGAGTAGGAATATTTAAGATATGTATGGAATATTCTTACCTTACAATAAGTGTGAAGTAAATCTTAGTAATCTCTGTTATTGCTTCTGATATTGTTATTTCTGTTGTGAAAAGTATCTAGCAAGTGTGCACGCATAGCAGGTGCTTAATTAGTGTGAGTGCCTCTCAGCTTTCCTTCATCTTAGTTCTTTGGCAATCCCCAATTCCACTAACTGCATTTTTCCTGCCTATCTCCTACACTTTTTGAATATTGATTCTGAGACTGGAAGGGAAATATTTATCACTCTTAATTGCAATAAAATCATTACAATGGTGTTAAACATTCAAATAGAAATTAAGTTCCACTGCATAATGCAAAGACAACTATTAATCTGTGCCTGTAGCCAAACCAGGAAAAGTGATGTGGATAAAATGGATGTGATGTATTAATAACATCATGATGCTAGGGAAGGAACTTCGATCTGAGCAAAATAGTCATACTTCACAGGCAGGACTTTGTGTTTCAAAATGGAGAATCAGCAGAAAAATTCCTGCAGCAAAATGGCAAAGTAGAAAGAAAACTTAAAGAAAAAAAGGAGGCATTTAATTTCAAAATAATTATTAACACTGTCTGTGGAAGATAAAGTCACAACACTAATCTATAAAGACTCATGTTTATTCTCATCCAAATTAGCATGAAAACTGATTAGCTGACTTCTTCCCTGCTCTTTGGTTCCTGACCAAATGTGATCTCAGCCCAGACTGGCAGGCAGGACTCTTAGCTAGGGTTGCAGGAAGGTTTTACAGGGCATGAATCTGAGATATATTTTCAGAGATTTTTTTTAAGAGATGAAGTTCAAAACTTAAGTAAAATAATCAAGACTTACCCTAAGTGATAAAGGGAAATTTAAGTATAATTATAAATTTTTGAAAAGATGATAAGTATCATAATCATCATAAAACCTGGAAAAACATATCTTCCTCATCATCATTAATTTACTGCTTGCTACAACTGTGTAATGCTCTTTCCCTACATATTGGGCTACATGTTCTTGGATCATCTCAATTTTGATTTCCTATAGAGAAAATCTAATTTTCCTCCAGCTTGCCTTCACCAAGTTCTGCTTATAATTGTACAAAAAATAATTATCCTATTCAGAACTTTGTTGTGGGAAGGCTGAATCCATGACTGACTCTGCAGGATCTCACTGGGGAGCCACTCACTACCTGTCCTAAGGCAAACACTGGAAACTCCAGTTCTTTGGCTCTTTCTTTGCATGGCTTCAGCTGCAACACCTGGCCTTGCTCCTTAGGGACTCAATGCTCTATCCTTCTACCAATACTTCTCTTCTGTGTTTCAAAGAGCATTATCTCCTTTGTATCCTTCTTGGGAGCAAAGATGGTATTGTCTACTTGCTTTTTAAAGCAATTCTTAGGCAAGTTTTACAGAGAGCTAGGTGGATGTGGAGGCCCACTGAAGTGGCACTCTAGGAGACCAAGAGGTGACCTCCAGACTGAGGCAGAACTCCAGGTAAGGTTATTGCTTTGTCCTTCTGTCCCTGGAGCAGGACCTGCCAGCTTTAGCAGTGGTCATTCAAGTGAAGTGTCCTGAGGCTTTAACCTTATTAGCTCAATGGATGGTATCTATCTCTTCTCTCAATCCATCCTTAATCTACCTTTCCAGTTTCCTAAATTTGCTAACAGCTCTTCTACAAAGGTTCCTACATCTTTCCTACCTCTGGCCCTGAGGTATTCCAGTATGTCTACCTAGAGTGCCTTTCCCCAACATGTACCTGCTGAGATCTCTTAAGCATAGCTCAATTGCTGCATTCCCTTGAGGTCTTTTTGGTTCCATTTACCAGATAAGGACTATATTTAAACCCTATGAATGCATGTAATCTGCATGCCTCGTGCCCAGCATCGTACTTACGATATGCTAATTAAATTTTTGCTTAACTAGTTCAAATCTCATTTGTTAAATGAAGGAAAGTAGAGCATTTATGTCAGAGAACACAGAATGTTCAGACTAATTTTTGGTATCTCATTGATTCTAAGATACACATATATAGGTAATTTAATACCTCTGAATTTTTTACAGTTAACATATTATAACTACATTTGTTTTGCTTTGTCTTTCTCGGCAGTACATAAGACAATGGTGTATTTTCTAATAAATTATGTGCACTCTTCAGGGAAATGTGGTTGACATCTTCATATGAATAAATCTTTCATTGTTAATTCAGAGAAATGAATACCATAATTTTGAATGTTTCAAACTGATTTTTCAACTCATTAATTCAAGTCCATTGATAAAGTCTTACTCTGGATTCATGGAATTGGAGGTGTGAAGAAAGAGAAATAAGTTCCATCACCATCCAGTTTACAGTATACTGAAGGACAAATCTGTTGTTTGCCCTTAAGTATCCTTTTCTGGAAACTCTGCCTTTGACTCTGAGGCCTTGTCTTCTCCTGGGTTCTCTCCTCGTCCTCCTCAGCGACTATGGTGGGAAGTTCAGTGTTCTTAGAGTGGGTTCCTTTATCCTGAGCATATTTGATTTGTCCAGATTGTAGTTGCACCCAGAATGTTCTTTCCAAGGGAACTGTGCTTTGTAACAATCAGAAAGCATTATACCAGTTAGGATTTTGAGTCTCAGTCTTGTAAGGTGTAAAATTTGTGACGCTTTGGTTATCACATTCTGCCATGGAAACTGAGAAGCAGAGGAAGACTCTCCATGGGTAGAGAGAAAAGAGCAGCAGATGTGCCAGGATGGAAGAAACTATAGAGAAAGGCATTGGATTCTTCTGTTTCTACCTGAGGGCTTTGCAGATGTGGAAAATAGGATGATCTCTTTCCTGCATAATGCAAAGGGGCATGTCCAGCATCACTGTAACAACAGGCTAGCAAGAGCAGAGCATCACAGATTCATTTGAGCATAGTTTTATGTGACACAAGATCTTTCAGATCGAAGACCAAAGGACTTGGGGCTATTTTATGCTTAGTTTTGATGCAGTACAAGCTCCATGTAGAAATGGGACTGGACAAAAAGAATATAAGCTAATGGAAATATACTATGCCAGCAAATACAGCAAGTATTGTCTGTTCAAAATCTTCTTGGCATCTCTATGCAGCATTCCTTCCTCCTGGGTGTGAGGCAAGACCTTCTTTTGAAATAGGGATCTAATGATCTGCTATTAGGGTAGATCAGAGAATTTCTTTATGGCCAGCTCTAAGTCAGGGAAGGATTAGAATAATATTTTGAGCTTTATAGTTTGCTTTGGTGAAAATGGATTCTTTTTTCCATGACCTACCTTGGGGAAGAGAAATTCCAATTTCTATGGCTTGCCGGGAAAGGGGAACCACAGAGAGGAGAACAAGAGAAGGTCAGAGAGAAATGTGCTTCTGAGGCTACTTGGGAGACTTTTACTGTCAACGTTTCTGAGCTTCAGCCATTTAATAAGGTAACTGCAACCTACGGTAAATCCTCCCTTAGCCTAATTTCCTTGCAATTGCAACCACCTGACATCAATAAGTTCAAGTGGCATATTTGGCCCTTCCAGAATGTGGACTTCAGTGTTACTTGTTCTCTTTGCTAGTTTAAACAGAGTCTATTTTCTCTCCCATTAGATAAGCTTTTCTGTCTCAGTAATGACTATTTCATCCTCTAAGCCTTCTTTACACAGGATAGGTATCTCAAGTTTATCAAATTAAGTCTATTTCCTTGGTTCATTTGAAAGTAAAAAGAAATTGTTAAAATAAGAAAGTTACAGCAGCAAGCTAGAATTTGTAACTTTGAGATTATATTTATTTTGTGCAGGAGTTGTGCTACATGCATTTTGTATGTTACCGAAGCCTCACAACCACCTTGTTAAATGAAAAACTATCTCTTTTCAAATGTCCTGATAAGGAAACTGAGGCTCACAGAGATTGATTTATCCAAAGTTACCCATCTCAGTTAGTAGCCCAGTTTGCGTTCAAACTTCAGAAATAATTGTGCTATAATTAAGGGATATAGCAATTTTCAGGCCTGCTTTGGTGAAAGAAAAAAATATCTTAGAAGAGCTCAATAGTTTTTCTTTGAAATTCTGTGACACAAAACTGAAAAATGGTCTCAGCAAAATGGCACATTAAAAAATAAAGTTACCCCTTAGAATCACCCATTTCTCTGGGTAAAATATCCTTGAGATGAGACAGAATCTGCCAGTCCCAGAATAGACCCATCTGTTATCTTGGGTGCCCTGGACAAGATTTTCATGGAAGACATCCTTCTCATCCCTGTGAGACATTGCTGAGCAGAATTTTTAGATTTGTTAATCACTCTCAAGATGCTAAGTGTTGAGAAAACCAGCTATAAAGAGGCAGCTACCCAGTTAAGAACATGAATACACATATGTTAATCAAAAGAAAAAAAAGAAAAGAAAACTTCTGGTTCTCCTTTCCTCTAAGAGGCACACACTGAAAGAAGTAAGTGTAGTGAGGGTAAGGCAGGAAAAGCAGAGTGTAATAATAGGAGGTTTAGGTTGGTAATTTTTTATATCATCCTTTAAATCACTCTGGACTCTAATAATAGTCATTGTTTTGGGGTGCTCATGTTGTAAGCCAGGTCCCCAGAAACAGACCCTGCAATAAAGTGTTGTGTCAAATATTTTATTAAACCAACAATTCCAGGACAAGAAGAATAGAGCAGGGAGCTTGAGAGCCCAGTCTATATCCAGAATTTGTCTTACAGTCAAGTGAATTGGGCAATTATATTCATACCACTTACTCATTGGCAATTATATTCATACCACTTACTCATTGGCACACTAGCTGCACAAAGATTTAAGTCTTGAGACCCTTTCTGCTTAGGCTGAAACACTCCAGTAATTGGTCTTTTCTCTAAGGGAGACTATGGATGCCAGTCACTGGGAAGCGCACAGAAGTTGGGGCTGGTTCCCCAGACAAGAGGCATCTAGGGGTGAATGCGTGGAGTGAGTACCATGCTCATAGCAACACATCAGGTATCATATACAGAACATACTTCTTAGATAATGCACACTGTGGTCTAGTGAGAGTAAGATATTGTCTCCACATTATAGGGAAAATAGTTCTTGAGAGATTAAGTAACATTATCTAAGGTTGCGTCACTAGAAAGTGCAGATGTGGTATTTGATCTTCGGCTTTTCTGCTGCCAAAACCCACGTCCTTTCTTCTGTAGCTCACATAGCTTCTCTGGAGGTAGTTTCTGCTAACTCACAATGCCAACTCTCAACCACATTTCTATTCATCCGTCAATATCTTCTGAGCATCTACTGTTACCCCATGTTCTGTTTGACATCATAGCTGTAAAGATGAACAAGATTTAATGCTGCTCTGAGACACTGCTCTCTTGCAGGACACAGAACTAAAAATGTAATGTGAAAAATTCCACAATCAATTCATGAATTAGGTATTTTAAGGTCATGGAAGAAGGAATAACTAATATTGTCAAAGAGCAGATACAAGGGAGAAAGAAGGCTTTAAAGAAAAGTTGTTATGTCAGTCAATCTTTTAAGTTAGAAGAATCCAAGTCAAATGGTCACTGTTAGAACTTTCCAGCAACTTATAATAGGGATGTAAAAGGGTAGCTCAAATTTTGGTAATTATGCCACTTTTATATGTGTGTGAGTATAGTTAGGTTTATAACTGCTTAAGTGGCATTCATTTCAATATCTTTACCAAGCCAATTAAAGCTTATATCATATAAAAATGATAGAAACATGAATAAATTCCTGGCTGATGCTTCAGCCATTAAATCTGTGTTTTCTATTCTAAAATTAAGTGTGGTTAAAGATGCATTTGACTTTATTAAAAGCCTTGTTGCAGTGTACTGCTTGAAAATTTAGATACTAGGTGGGAAGTGGTAAATATGTAAAATTCACATGTGCAGATTCCCAACTAATCTCACTCAAAAGCTTACTTAATTAAGAAATTAACTTTTGGGATACACATACAAGAACATAAAACTTAGTCTGATTTTTGTTCTTTCTCATTAAGTACTTTAGGCTTAAATACCATAAATACACCCAGCCAGAGTTAAAATTTAAGACACCCTTATAAAATGGAAATTTCTAACAATAATTTACCAAAGACTGGCTATACCTACCCTATCCAGATTGCCATTTATATTAATTTATGGAAGATTTTGTAATTTATTCCAGTGTCACTTTGGAATTATAGAGTCAAACTTGTATGATTTATGATGGTGTATACAGTTGTCATGGTGGTGTATACAGTTGTCATGGTGGTATGGACAGTTGTCATGGTGGTGTAGACAATTGTCATGGTGGTGTAGACAGTTGTCATGGTGGTATGGACAGTTGTCATGGTGGTGTAGACAGTTGTCATGATGGTGTAGACAGTTGTTTTGAGCATACTATAGTAGATCATATGATTCAGCCTCAGAGCCATGCGCTTCCACCATGTTGAACACAAATTTGGCCATATGTCTGGGCCTTCACAGTGAGTCATACATGTCACTTGCTAGAAGAAGCTGGAAGGTGGCTTGACATTTTTGTTTGTCTATAATCTCTGCCATGAATCCCAGCAGTGTTCCAGATGGGAATTGTTCTGTTAGTCTGAGATTGGGAGCAGCAATATGGTCATTCTTTGATAGACAAATAGCATAAACAAGAAGTATTATCAGAGCATAATGGCCTAGCTTGGCTAAAACAGACATAAAATAAAGTGCAAATACACATAGCACATCATATAGAAGTCTGAATTTTCCATAGCTTCCACATAAAGAAGCTGAAAACCTCTTAACCTATTATGGTTAAGAAAATTGTTTCTGCTATGGAATATCTGTGTCTGTGTCTGTGTCTGTCTGTATCTGCATCTGTATCTGTAACTGTGTTTGTATCTATCTGTATCTGTATCTGTATCTGTATCTGTATCTATATCCTGATTTATTGATCCTCCTCTTTTATATCCTCTGTCCATTTTGCTTACTGGTGGTCTAGCTACTTGAGTGGTCACTCATGGGCCTTGATACTAATGTCATATCAATTGCATAGGACAGTAACATAGCATTTGCATTGTTATAGCTCCCAGTTATTAATTTAGACAGGGTCCTTTCCAACTGTTCTTTTAGCTCCAGTTTAAATCTGGTTTTATTTTTACAGAAGTTTCCTGTATCAGTTTTTGTTTTGTTTTCTTGTCTTCAAAGGCTCTATAAACTGAGAGGTCTTGACCAAATACTTTTTTCTTCCTCTTTATCTGTCTGGTGTTTTGTTTTCTTTATTTTTTCTGTATTTTGCTACACAAAGCCATAGTGTTGAGGGAGAGAATCAGCCTCCTTCTTTGGATTGGAAGAAAGATTTCTATGTTATATTTGCAGTGGTCAGAAGTGTAGGAGCTACTTTGTTCCCTGGATAAACTCTCCCACAGTGCTCTCCTCTCAGTGCTCTGACTATGTTACCTTCTCTTGCTTGCTGTCTGACAGGTTGTATAACAGTTCTAATAGAAACACTTCTGAAGTCATTCAAAGGAATCATCATCCTTTAGCAAATAGAGAAGCTGCCACTTTTCAGATTTTTCTACCCTCAACTTTGGTTTTCTTTCAAAGTTTAAAGCTTTATGAAGATTTTATAAAACGGGTGTCCCCATTTCTCGAAAGCATCCACTCAGAGAAGAGTGTTTTGAAAGAGAGTCTTCAGAGTTTGGAATCCACTTCTTTTACTTCACTTTACAAGCATGTGTGGGAAGGGTACAATGAGTGCCTTCAAGAGAATCTTCACTAAACTGAGTTTTGATTAAGTGTTGAATGGTATGGATTGGGAATATTATTAGTCACCAAAAATGCACCCTAGGAAATGTGAAAAGCAGGCATGAGCTTCAGGTTTTAATTATAGGCATCTGTTTCCCAGATGTGAGGTGTTTATCAGTGAAAAGAAGAAGACAGTAAAGCAAAGAATTAGCAACCTATGGCACTGAGGAGCCAGTAAATGAGTGGGTTTGGGAAGGAGAACAAAATAAGGAAGATAAAATAGGATATTGTGGTGACATACAAGGTCCTTGGAGAACAGCCCCAGCTTGCTTCAATACATGGGGCTGGAAATAACATAAATGTGTGCCCTGTGCTGCCTGATGTTTTATTCAAGTTCTGGTTTCTTCTTCTTCTCCTTTTTCATCTCCCTTCTTTTTTGCCCAGGGCTGTATAACAGTTTTTCCTTTGAAAAATGTACTTTTCTGCAATTTATGAGGCCCAGAATGGCTGATGAATCTATGCACTTATCTGTGCACTGCTAAGTCTATCTCTTCAATATTCATATTTAGCACTTACAACGGCCCTTGAAAACAGGAAATACAAATCTCATGCTTTTTCTTCCTCAAACTAAAGCAGACAGAAGTGGCTTTGCTTGACATCCATCAGAATAGTGCCTGATTTGGGAAAAGAGGTTAAATACCTGAATATTTCCTCAGTGTTTTACAAAATGTTTTTTCCTAATGTCAGAAAACATAGTATGGTGGTGACAGCATGTGATTTGGGATCTAGAAATGTAGGTTCCAGTCCTTGTTCTGACTCTTCCTAGCGGCATGAGTTAGTCTTTCCACTCCTTAATTTCTTTACCAGCAAAATAAAAGATTTGTTACTATCACCCTTAAGATTTCTACCATGTCAGTGGTATTATTACAAAACTCAAGATTCAGTTTATTTCTCTAAAGCTTTTTTTGGTATTAACTATATGCCGGACATGAAAGATAAGACAGATATAAGACATCGTGTTTTCAAATAACTCATAGTGAGAGAAGTACAACAAAAAATAAATGTTCCAGATATTGAGTTGCTGAGGAAGAGAGCTGATTAATGCTATCCAGATGTGCTAGAGAAGATCTATTACAAAGATGGACCTGGAGCCTGGTTTTGAAGGGTAAGATCCTCTGTGGCATGCAGAGACCTTTGGCATTATTACGCAGTTCAGGGGTCTTCCTCCGGGTGTTTCTTAGTCTTCCCAGCTCTGCCATTTGCTTCCCTGTAGTATAGCGTATGTATGCGCATGCGTGTGCCTGTGTTAGGTGGAGCCACTCAGTCTCCCAAATTCATACTGAAGATGCTTCAATTATGTTTTTTTTTTTTTTGCCTAAAACAAAGCTTTACCTTAACTTCCTCCTTCACTTTTGCCTACCAGAACCATCTTTCCTCTCTCCTTTCATCTCCCAAACGTCACTAATGCAAGTCTAGTGAACAGAGACAACTTTTACTGAAGGTTTGAGGATAGCGGAGGACAATTATAGCATGAGACAGAAGATGACTGTAGAGTTAGTCTTCCTGGAAAAGTAGATCACAGGGGTCACTATTTATTATAAGACTTGCTTCTCATCTTTCTTCCTGAGAATCTCCCTTGTAAGTCCTTGAGTTACTAGTAGTTTGTTAAAAGAAGAACTCAACATTTTTTCTCACTCTTACCTGGCTCTACCTAAGTAGAGTTTCTTTACCAAAAGCAACTATTTAGAATTGATACGTGTTTTCCTTAACTAATCAGTAGTTCCAGTTTTGTGTGTGTGTGTGTTGTAGCACATTTGTCTCTCCAATTTATTGGTTAAAATTCAAATCTAAAGTAATATTTACTTATGCCGGATAGATTTTTTTTCTCTCCTTAAAATGTTGCAAAGAGGTAGTTTATGACCATTCTAGTAGCCCCATTCCACCAGTCTGGAAACACCTAGGCTGCTTCTGTCTTATTGCTTCATTGACTATGACCTAAATTCACCTCATGGCCCACTATGGCACAAGAGCGCCACCTCTTACATCTGCATTCCAAGATGAGAGAATGAAAGATAAAGGGGGCATTGAGTAAGTAACAAAGGATTTTCTCCTACTGAAGGTTTACAGAGGCTGCCAAATTATTGGCTAGAATTAGACACTCATATCTCTTTAGCCAGAATTCAGCCTCGTGGTCGCATGCATTTACCTAGTTAGAAAGGGGGCTGGCAAGGAAACTCCTAGTCCAACCGTGTGCCCAACTAAAGCACAAGCCTTCTACTGGTGTAAAAAGAAGAAATGGAATCAAGAAGCGTTCAACTATTCTAGTCACATTTTCTTTACTTGGCTGAAGAAGAGGAAATGAAGGCTCTCTGTAGCGTTTAGGTTGTCCACAGTGACTATTCAATCCTATCAATGTGGTCCTTTTAAAATCCTTCAAAATTTCTCCCAACTCCTCTTAAAAGCAGGGTTTCAAATGTAGACCAAGGATGTGAGAGTGATCTGTCTGTGACACCTGTCACCCCATTGGTTGCCAGGGTTGACTCAGCTGTTCTGACTGCTGAGGTGAGTGTCCCCCTCCTCTGCACCACTCCATGTGCGTCCCTCCTGAAGCCGTGTGCTTGGTCCAACGGGATGACCACGGGATGACCACGCTGGATAGAGGAGGACTGTTTTCTTGATCAAGGGAGTACAGTTAGCTGTGCCTCCCTGCTAGAACCTCCAAATAAGCTCTCAAACACAGGCCTAAATAGTTTTTAAAAGCACCCACCAAATCCTTAATCAGTTGCCAAATATGGTCCTTTTCTGTTGCCATGCTTGGGATTAGAGTCTGGTTTCGCAAGGAATCTGAAGCAGTCAACTGTTTGTCATTTTGACAGTATAATTTTTCTTCTGTTATTTTGTGTTGTATGATTCTTACAATGTTTGAAGTCTTTCTCTTGTATTCTCTTTTTAGATTTAATTTTGTACTGTTTCCCTTCAAGCCCTTTTTAATGAGAGTATTAAATCTGACCAAGGGCTAAATTATAAGGGGCCCAACTGAATATAATAACAGCATCAATAAGGTTATTCTGCAAAAGCTTGTAGGATATGTTCAGTATTTGCCTCGATATAATCATTTGTTTATTCTGTTATTCACCAAGGAAATGCATTTTTAATGTGCACATTTTGTGCTTGAACTGAGCACAGTAACCGAAAGCATCTGCAAATTAAGGAGTCAAGGCAGGCATGGCTCTTAATCTCATAGAATATACTTTCTAATGTGTGATTGATAAAAACAAAGAAAAATCAATTACTTACTTCTTTTAACAGAATCCCCTAATGGATTGGAAAATAAAAGCATTGTGAGAGAGGAGTAGAGGTAGAGATTCTGTTGGGAGGGATTCCTAGGATTATCTATCCTGATCAGTTGACCTTGAAGAAGGCTGAAAGGACAAAATGAAACCAATCCCACCCAGAGCTTCTCAAGAGCAATCCAGGGAGAGGGAAGAGGAAATGCATAAGTCTAGACTTGGGAAGGAACTTGGCATGGTGAAGGTGCTGAACACAAGACAGTGTGGATGGTGTGCTGAGAGGGTCCATTGGCTCTGCTGTAGTGCTTGCTTTTTGAATGAGACTTTTTTCTAACCAGATGGATAAACACAGCTTCAGGATAATGCAGATTTCTGCATTTACTAATATGTGACTTTTTTTTGAAAGGCACAATAGGTGAATACAGAAAACTGTGCCCAAATGAGCTAGGAGTATACTGGATGCAGTTATGCCTCCTGTACCTCAGATATCTACCACCTACTTTGTGTGCTCTGTCCGTGAGTCACACTCATCCATCCATCCATTGTTACAACTTTCCTTCTAATTTCAGCTAAACTTTTCCCCTCTCAATAATTTGCAAACTATAACTCTTCTGGCATGACTTGTGTAGCAAACTTGAAGATTTTCCAAACTTATGGACCATGATTGTCATATCTTTATATTCTTTAACAATTTAAAAAGTGTAAACTGTGCAAATGTTCATATGGGGTCCTTCTCTTTTTAAAATATGGTGCTCATGAAGATTTTGAGTGTTTTTCTACTTAGCCTCATTCTTCCCATCAGCTTTGTGATTTTTATTGCACAATATTGCACAGTGCAATGGTTTTTTAGGAATGCGTGTGTTGCATTATAGCAGAACTGACCAGGGTTACCAGGGAAGGTTGAATGTAGGCAGGGATCAGATCCTCAGATGCAGCCGGATACCCTGTGTGAAATAGTATATATTATCTTCCTGGCTGTAATGTGAGACTCCCAAAAGATTTCAGGAAAAGAAGCAACATGATGTGATCTGGTGGTGATGTGTTTTATAGGAAGACCTAAAGGTTGAACCAGTGAGACAAGTTGAAAATTACTGTAATGGCATAGGTGAGAGACTACATGGATTTAGACGAGGGTGAGTGGACCAAAATTGGAAAGGGGTGTATAGAATGAAGGTACTGTTTGGATTTCTTGGATGACCTTTAGATCTTGCTTATGAGCTATTTTAGACAGAGCATCTCTGGCTCAAACCCCTACACCCTCTAGGTAACGTGGCCTCATCCACAGCACTGTGAATCTGTGAGGGAATCTAGGTCATTCTGCTGCCCTCCTGCTCCAGAATTACCAGGCAATTCAAGATCACTTAAGAAACGAGAGTGCCCTTGAAGGTATCTTTTGTAACCAAAAATGCTAATTTATTTTCACTAATTTTTCTTCCTTTCTTTTAAGATACCATTAGGATTAATAAAATAAATTACAAGATACAATGACTGGAATCCTGGGATGCTTAAGGAATTAACTGAAATAAAACCCTCTGAAA
The DNA here is from genome assembly GCA_004027455.1 of Hydrochoerus hydrochaeris. Lineage (NCBI taxonomy): Eukaryota > Metazoa > Chordata > Mammalia > Rodentia > Hydrochaeridae > Hydrochoerus > Hydrochoerus hydrochaeris. The sequence goes on along the minus strand of PVLA01007048.1, from coordinate 69,091 downwards.
ACTCTGATATGCTTGCTGAGGGGCCCACAGTACCAGATGCGTAAACCAGGCAGCATAACGTTCATATCTAGAAATATGAGAATAATAGGAGGATTAATTTTCAGAGTCTGAGAGGGATTACTGGGTAGTAGGGGAAAATCAAAATGACTCTTAAAAGAACTAATCTTGTCAAACTAATCTAACTTTTTTTTTACAACAGCATGAAAGTTATAATTTAGCTTGGTGCTTATTGTGCTTTTGATTAGGCATTTGAATGGCATTTTCCTCAAAAGTCTGAATAAAGTGATTTTGAACATTTTCTCCCTCAGGAGTACCTGCATCAGAGGGAGGTCTAGCCTTGCATACTTACTGATGAGTGCACTCCTCAGGTGGGACGGATTGTCCCTGCATATACAGAAAGACAACCACACTAGGAATCCTTTTCATAAGAGCAGAGCAGGCTAGCCTCAGTTACGAATGTCTACAACTGTAGAATATCATTAAATTAATGAGGCATAGAGATGGAGGTCATGACCAGGTCCTATAGTGTTCAAGTCCCTCCACTTGTTTTATCGAGTGTTGAAATATGGGCCTAAATTTGTCAGGATTAAGACGAACAGAAGGTCAGAAGTAGAAGACTCAGTTTTCCTTGGGTTTGGCTGATTACCCTCTTTCCAGAGAAGCAGGAAGCATGCTGGGGAGAATGAGATGCCCAGAGCATAGATTAGAATTTGGGATGATATTGGCAGACTTGTAAAGTATCTTAGTCTGTTCTGGTTGCTATCACAAACTACTTTATGCTGTATAATTTATAAATAACAGAAATTTATTGCTTTCAGTTGTGGAGAGTGAGAAGTCCCAGATCAAAATGCTGGCAGATTTGGTGCCTGGTGAGGTTAGGGGCCTCAACAAAAGGCAAAGTGGTTCTCTGGGGCCTCTTTTGTAAAGGCACTGCTCGCATTCATGAAGATGGAGCCCTAACGGCTTCCTGAAGGTCCTACCTTCTGATACCATAGGCTTAATATGTGAATTTTAGGGTTATACTAATCAATCAAATCAGAGCATAAGGTAAACTTTACCCCTAATATACTTGAAATTAGTTAATCAGTGACAAAGATAAAGAGCAAACTCTTAATCAGTAAGAGTCACTTGTAATTAAATTATGTACAATAAGTGAAACAGTAAAAGATTTTTAGCAATTAGTACCTTAAAGCAGGGTCAAAGGAGAAAATACTCCACTCATCGCTTCTTATCCTCATCTTTTTCATGATTTGAGTTTAAACGTATATTTATAATACATGATTTATATCATCCTTAGCAATAATATATAATCCATAAAATAGATAATGTTTTCATAAAAAGTAGAAGTCTTTTGAGAAAACAAATATATAGTGATGGCTGCAATTTATTGACCATATTATATATACTGGGTCCTATTTTACCTACATCATATTTTTTATGTAATTTAATCTTTATCCCTTTGATTTGAAAGCACAGTCACTGAAGCTCAAGGAGGTCTATAACATACCGAAAGACCCACAGTTTAGGAAATTGCCAGTCCTCAATGAGCATTAGCTTACTCATATACTATAAGACAAAAAGAAAAGGCCCTTTGTTTAATACTGCGAACAGCTGTGAAAGTGGAGTGTGTCTTTCATTCTTTCATTGAGGACAAGAAACATTCTCTACCTGGGTATTATTTTTCCTTGAGGAAACAGATAGCTTGTGGCAGTTGTAATATTTTCAGCCTTTTAAGAATGTGGTTTGACCAGTGCAGTTCCAAATTTTTAGAGATTTATTGTGTGGTCTCAGAGGAGGTCTGAGCTGTGAAAATTTGTACATGTAATACTCTGGGACAGTTCTAGTGGTCTTGGAAGGACCTAGTTTTTTTTCTTCTTTATCTGCAGTTTTCAAGAATAACTAGAGTGTGGTAGGACATTGAGGGCATTGTGGCATGGCCTGGGCTCTCTTTAGATCCTAAAGTCACAGGATGAGTTTGGAGTGGTAGCCTAAATAAATCCTATTAGGTTGTAAAGTAGGAGGAAACCCATGGAGAGTCACTTTCCAGGGTCCCTCAGCTACAGCAAGAGGAGTGTATGTCTGGAGCTGTTACTTCTTGCACACCTGCGCATACCCACAGCCTTCAACACTGGGAAGATAATTCTGCTCTGTGTAGTTTTCCTGGGCACTTGCAAACTGCTTTGTTCTGATTTCTAGGCTTCTCTTATCCCCATTGTTGATCTGTGAGGGGAAAATCTACTTCCTATGACTTGTGTGGGGGTGCACTGTCTCACTGGAAGTAGACACACTGGTCGTCAGTGTACATGAATCTGTTTCACAGGTTCACATGGCCCATGTCAGACCAGTTTCAGCAGCCAGCTTGCCACGTCTCCATTGGTTCCAGTCCATCCCACTAGGCAGGACATTGCTGGTCTATGTCCTGTGTGGCTGCCATAGGAAAACATGTGCTGCTTATTGGAATAGATATTTTTTTTCCTACCAAAATGTAGTAGAAAAATGGGGACAATCACTTTTATTTTCTCAGTCATTTTGTTCTTTTGTTAGCAATAGGACTTGTTGGCCTTTAGGAACCATATATTCTTTCAGGTAGTTCTTGCAGTTATCTTTTTCTTTTAATTCTTAAAACTATATTGACTCCAAGTATTAACTTTAAATATGACCAATATGATTTTACTTCTGACAACTAGCTAGCAGAGTTCATGTTCTTAACCATTATATTCTTTGCCTCCCTCCCTCCCCAGAGTGATATGTATGTTTGTTAGCCTCTTTAAATTTTAGATTTTAGAACTGGGAGACCCAATGTTTACGCACTGACTATAAGTAGAAGTAAAATAGAAAATTATATGAATGTTTATGCTTTAAAACTTTAATGGAATTTATAATCATAGCTGCAGGTGCACATGTATGTGTAGTCAGAGGCAGAGCTTTTCTGTCTTTGCCTTTGCCAAGATAAACTGTGTGTGTGTTTTGTAAACCCTTTATGTGGCAGGACTTTGGAAAACAATAAATGTTTTTGTTTGTGAAAGAATAGTTAGAAAGAGTTGTTTCATGAGCCAGATATTTGTTCACAATGATAAGATCTTTCTAGCATTTTCTAAGTATTCATATGAAAGCAGGAGATATGTGTAATCTCAAGATTTGAGTTTTCTGGCTATGCTACCAACTATGGTTGTGATGTGTGATTTTAGGTGTATTACTTTACCTTTGAGAATAGCGTTACAATGTATCCAAGGTGACTTTGATCCTTAAACAGCCATAGATTGTGAAAATAATTATATCTACCATAAAATGTACAAAGAAAGTCCTCTCTTTAAGAAACCTTAAAATAGTCATAATAGAAACATACTGAAGTTTAGTGATACTGCAAGAAAGGAGAATGTCACACAGACAATTTTGAAATGATGGCAGGTTAGGGAAGTAATACTTTTTATTGCTTATGATTGGACTCAGAATTTAAGGGAGAATATCAAAGTGAGAGACTTAGAATTGCTTTATTTCTAAAGGGAATGGCCTGGGTCAGTGAGGTAAGATTCTGGACAAAGAAGGAAGCATTACGTGAATTGTAAGATACTCTGTGGCTGTAACTGTAAAACTCAGATGCAATGGTTTCTATTTTTTACTTATCCTTTTGTGCTCTGAGTTTATCAGCAAGATAGAGCTGATAGGAGATTACATACATGTATATGCCATGTATGTACACAAAAACACACCATTTTCTATGCATATATTTTAGTTTCAATTTTAATCTGAATCCAAAGCAGGGAGAAGATTGGTAGCTTGAAGGCAGTTAGACAGAGAAAAATAATTCTTTCTTAACTCTGCCTTTGTCTTCTATGTGAATCTTTACTAGATTGGAAAAGATCCACCTGTGCAGGAATTGCTTCGCTCAGACTACAGATTCAAATGTTATCTCATTCAGAAATACCCTCAGGTGCAAACTCAGAATGGTAACTCTAAACTAGGCACTCCTTCACTTAGTCAAGTGGACACTTAAAACTCACTTCAAAAGGCCCAGTAGGAAACGTAGTGTGCCTCTGAGACCACAGTGTTTGAAGCTGTGAGTGTGAAGTCAAAGGTGCAATGGGAAGAGAAATCCAGAAAATTTGAGAGGCCAGGAACATGGATCATCTGAGGAACATTGCAAAAAGGAACAACAGCCAGCCCAAGAGAGAAGCCATGAGACCTATAATTGCTTGCAGCGTCACTGGGGCGGAGCCACCCAAGCCCATTGAACGTTTATCTGCCACAGGTTATGCCACATATTGAACATGGAACTATAGAATTTAGTGTTTGTTCTGCTAGATTTTGGTCCCATTGCTGTCTATCCTATTTTTACAGTTTGGAATGGAAATATTTATCCTGTGCCATTTTTGTTAAAAGTGTTTAACTTTCTTTTCATAGCAAAGAGTTTGCCTTAAATTTCAAAGAACTTAGACTTGGACTTTTCATCAATGCTGAAACTGTTAGGACTTTGGCAACTTTTAGAGAAGGCAACTACATGAATTTTGCATAAAAGGATGCATGTGACTCTTTTGGGTGGTCAGTGTGGAATGTTATGCTTTTTATCTAGATGTGCCCCAAGATCTCATGCACTCAAGGGTGGAGTTTTTTGAAGGTAACTAGATCTATGGTGTGTGAATATGGATTAAGAGTGTGTGGTCCATGTTGGAACTTAAGGTGCTGGGAAACCAGGCAATCAACTCCCTGCCCTGGTAAGTGGCTTTAATCTGGCAGGCTGTGGCCACCCCAGGGCGAGAACCACCAGCGTCTCCTGGGATCAGCGCCATGCTGTGAGCCTACCGGCCTGCAGGCTGAGAATCAAACATCCCATCCCCTCCCACCTTAGTAAATGGGAACCAGAGGTCTGAGCAGCTCTTGGGAGGTTGACCATAGGCAGTGTAGCAAATAAGGGGGATTTCCTTCTACCATCTCTTTGAAAGCAAATATTGCTATCATTGTTTTGCTTTGTTCTGATTAATTGTACTGCTCTATTCAATATTCTGTTTTGATAAGTTCTATAATGTTCTGTATTTCCTTTGATTTTGCTATACCTGATTGTGAAGATAATGAGATATACTATGGTACCTATTACTGTTATTCCAGTAGTCTGCTGAGAAGTGTACCAATTTCCTGCACTGTCTCAATTGGCTTTGTTCTGTCTTGTTCTGTTATATTTTACTACCATCAAAATAATAAAAAAAAGAAAAAAGATAACAAAGTAACAAAATACCTCCAAAAACTCCCAACTCCACCAAAGCTGATCCATGGGGCATGGATGAGGAGAGACTGAAAAACAAAGCAACAGAATTATACAAGTTGATTAAAAAGTAAATAACAACAACAAAACAGATCAGTAAGGTACTGAACAAGCTGAAACATGATATAACTAAACAGATAATGGACTTAAAAAACAAAAAGAGGAAAAGAAAGTGCTCTAAAGGATATAACTGCATGTATGTTTAAGTGTGTAGGATTAATAACCATGTTGCTAAGTTTTTGTTGGATCGTTGAACAGAACTGTTTGCAGCCTCACTGTTTGAATGTCCACTTTGTATGCTTTAATTTTGTAACTTGAACAACTATATCTAAGAAGACAATATGGAATTTATCAACTAGTGATTTCTTATTGTTTATTTTTTTAGAATTCTGTATTGTTTCTACCTTTTTTCTGTTTCACTTTTTTTCTCTTTAAATAAAAAGAAAAAGAAAAAAATTTACTTTTCTCTTAGAAAAAGTTTGTAATAACTAGATTGGTTTAGCATAGTTGTGCGTCATAGTAAAGGGAAATCTCACCCTATGTATGGGTGACACCAACCAATAGGCTTATAGCCTGAATGGAATGTGAAATATGGAAGGCAGGCTGCTGCTGCTTGCTGCCTCCTGCCTACCATGCCATGGATTGTTTCTCCTCTGCCATGTTTTTCTACCAACCACCCTGCCTTTGAGCCAGTCAACTATGGACTGAATTCTCTATAAACTTTCCTCAGCTGAAATAAATTTTCTCTCTTTTAACTTATGGGTTTTGTGTATTTTGTTCCAGCAACAAGAGAAGTAACTAAGACAATATATGTTTATTAAGGAGCTAATGAACAAATGATTGAAAGAAATTGAGAAATGTACTCTAGTATAGATTAGTTAGAGAAGAGTAAATGTGGAAGCTAGGTAGAGGTTGGTTTTTCTGCTTTACAGCAATTTGATTTCATTATCTCTTAAGGAAAAGAAAACTTTCAAAACTGCTCCTTTTACTGTTGCTTATTTGACTAGATGTGACATTCCAAAGTTGATATTCCTTAATAGCAGTGATTAACACATCTAAATCCTTTTCCAATGACTTCTGGAGCATTTTTCTTTTGTTTGAAGTTTTATTACAACCTTGATGGGCAATTTTGAGGGAACAGGCAGGCAGTTTTTATTCTTCCTGATGAAACATCCTTGTGTAAATCGATAATCCAGGGATGGGGAGTATCTTTCCTTTAAAGACAAGAATCAATTCAAAATTCCAATTATTGTGAAACACAATTTGAATTTATTTAAAAACTCCTGGAAGTCCCACACAGAAACAAAGTCTACTCAAGATCTCCTCTGAAGCATGAATTTAGTTTAATTTTCTAGGCCACATTTTTCCTTCTGGATCCTGCAGAGGGAAATTTCAGATCAGTCCAGGCCTTGTCAACACGCTTCAATTAAAAATTTTAATTAATAACACTGCCTTAATTAGTCTGACAAAACTAGCAATGGGACCTTTTCACCAAGCTATACCTCTCTGATGATCTTGAGTTTAAATTTCCATAAAGGACAGAGAGTAAGTAGAAAATTCCTGTTTTCTTAATAAGATACCACATTCTCAGTTATAACATGCAATTGTCCCTGCTCACAACTTTATCCACCAATCTAGAGTATGTTCTGGAGCTAGTTAAATTAATTTAGCTATCAAAATGCTAAACTTGATAGCTCATTTATCTTTCTGTCTCACAACTCGACATTACAATACAGTGGTGATTGATCTTGCATCTTCCAGGTACCATATAGTATAAAAACTGAGAGAAGATTAATTAAATGCTGTCTTACCCAGACAGGTTTTTAAATAAGTTTTAGATTTACACTATATATCACTGAAGCAGAAAGAGATTCTAAGACCAGGAACTTTGTAACATCAACTGGATTTTTCTTTATGTAGAATACGTATGCAATAGTACTGATGACCATTATTATTCCTCCACAAATGTTGAATACCAAAAAGAGGCAGAAAGATCCTAAGACAGGGTCCTTCCATTATCCCTACTCCATTGCAGAGAAACATCACACACACACACACACACACACACACACACACACACACACACACACATTTGCCCACACACACACTGTGTATATTGTTGCAGGAATATCCCTCAAGTACAGTTATCCTGGCTTATATTTTTCCTTTTCTTTCTCTTATTTGTGGTTTTTGAGACAGGGTCTCATCATGCAGTTTGGGCTGGCCTTGACCTCACTTTGTAGCCCAGGCTGGTCTCAAGCTCACAAATGATCCTTCTGCCTCAGCCTCCCGAGTGCTGGGATTATAGGCATGAGCCACCATGCCTGGATACTTTTCTCTGAATTATGAAGTTTCAGAGATTTGAATGAATATGGAAAAAACGATGAGGCCTGAGACAGTGGGAAAACTCAATGTATATATAGCTCACATTTAAAGAATTTTTATCACTTGGTGATAGGTGTCTAAAAAAAAATAACTGTTGTGGCAACCTTTTAGTAGATTGTTGTGTCACATGATTTATTTACATTAGCTCTAGTATTTACAATAGTTTTAAAAGCTTAAATATTACTATGCCCATTTTACAGGTGAAGACATGGATTTGCTGCAGTGTTAAGTTCTCAGGGTATTGTCTACTGGGAAGATGTATACAGAATTGGGTATTCCAGTACAGGATGACTCATGGGGCTCAAAGACCATGGAGCAAGGTGATTCCACCACCCTGCAGTGTAACAAGCACAATGTCAGACACATCATGGGGAATTTTTGAAATCCAGAAAAATAATTCACTGTAGGTTGTGCAAGCTTAAACTCTCTATTTAGAAAAAAATTGGTTCTTCCATGAGCTATGCCACATCTCCAGATGAGTGCCTCCCCTACCTGCTTTTCTCATTGCTGAGATAAAATAGTCACCACCTGAAGTCAAAGGAGCAAAGGTTTATTTCAGCTCACTCAATTCACAGTTTGCAGAGGTTTAGTCCACAGTTGACTGGCTCTGAAACAGGATGGCATGACAGAGGAGAAACAATCTATTTCACAGTGGCAGGCAGGCAGCAACAGCAAACCCCTCTTTTTCATTTATCTCATTCAGGCTAGAAAGCTTTTCGGTGGCACCACCCACACCCAAACTGAGCCTTCCCATTATCTATGCCCAGAACTATGCTAAACCAATATAGTTATCACATACTCTTAATCCCTGTATCACACCCTTAATCCACATTCACACACTCTAGAACCAGTCCCAAGCAAAATGTTGCACCTATGAGTGCATAAGGCTTTGCGGGGAGAGGCATCCTGATACAAGACATAACATTCCACTCTGGCCCCAAGAATGTTATGTTCATCCCTTTAGGCAAAATGCATTTAGTCCATCTCTAAGAGTTACCAAAGTCCTACACAGATTCAGCATTGTTGAAAAGTCCAAGTCCATAGACTCCTCTGAGATTTCAGGCAAACTCTTAGCTGTGAGTCCTGCATAAATGAAAAGAAAGGTAGGTACTTCCACATACAACGGCAAAAAGTAAACATTCCCATTTAAAAAGGTAGAATTAGGAAAGTAGAGAAGAATGAGGCTGAAACAAGACTAAAATCTAGTAGGATGAATGTCAAGTCTCATAGCTCCATATTTAGCATTTGGGGGTATAGGTACTTCCACATACAACGGCAAAAAGTAAACATTCCCATTTAAAAAGGTAGAATTAGGAAAGTAGAGAAGAATGAGGCTGAAACAAGACTAAAATCTAGTAGGATGAATGTCAAGTCTCATAGCTCCATATTTAGCATTTGGGGGTAATCTGTGGTAAGACTGGAACTCCAACTTCTGGTTGCCATAGCTTCCATGGCTTCTCTCTTGTTCCTTCTCTGCTCTCTCCTTTCTGTTTTCCTCAGACAATCCATGTTCCTGGGTTCTCCAACCTTCTCACTCACAACTTCACCCACTGCCTTCTCAGAGGCACACCACCTGGCCTCCAAGGCCTTCTTCTGGGTGGGTGGAAACCTTCTTGACTCCACAGCTCTTGAATTCTGCATGTACCTAAAATCAGCACCATATGAATGATAAGATATGCCACCAGCTGGAGCAGTAGACATGCTTATCTTCTGGCTGTAGGGGCTGAGTGCCTGTATTGATGAGTTCTATGAACCAAGTCTCAAGGAAAAAATTTCCTAGGCTGCTGCCATTTTGGAACATGCTGCTCTAGGGCTTTCTTCTCAAATCAAAGCCTTTTACCTTTGTAATTTTAAAGCTGCAAAGAGTAGAGTCCTGCTGATTTTTTATGATGTATTCAGGCCATCTTTTCTATTTGTCCTCTTCCAAAATTCTTTTTTTTTTTTTGTAATCTTTTCAGCAATTGATTCCCCTTTGTTCCATTTTTACAGTCCACAACTTTACTGGGCTTTTTTTCTGACCAAATTAAAAATGTTTAAAATCATTCTGTTGGACAGCATGCTCTTTATTTTCAAGGTATGGTTGACTAAAACCTCCCAACAGTAGCTATGCAACCATCTCAACATTAGACTGCCTTGAAATTTCTTCTGCCAGAAGTCTGCCATGCTTAATCACAATCTCACAAAATATCTATGTAAGAGCAAAATGCAGACAAATTTTTAGCTACAGTATAACGTACATGATCTGAAGTTCAACTGCTAATGGAGTCTTGTTGCTAACTAACATTTCCTGAACCTGGTCTTTTTCAGCTGCATTTCTGTAAGTGCTCTAGTCTTCTGAGCTCTGACCAAAATTTCCCATCAAGTTCAGCTTGCAGAATTCCAGGACTTCCTCAGCTGGCATCTCTAAATCTCCCAAACTCTTCCCACTAGTCAGTTCTATAAACCGCATGGCCTGGTAGTGCCACAGAAATGACCCTACTTATCTAATACCCAAATCTTCTTAGTTTTCTCATTGCTAAGACAAAATACCAGAAATACAAAATTAAAGGATGAAAGGTTTATTTCAGCTCATGGTTTGTAGAGATATCAGTCCATAGTCAGCTGGTTCCAAGCAGGGTGGCATGACAGAGGGGCATAGCAAAGAAGAAACAGTCCATTGTAGGCCAGGCAGGCAGTAACAGAGCAAGCCTCTTTTTCCATTTTGTGCCATCTAGACTATAAGCCGCCTTTTGGGTAATTGTCATGGTTTATGTTGGTGGCCCCCAGGCCTCATGCATTTGCCTTGTACATTTGTGATTGGTTCATTGTCTAGCGCTTGGATTGGTGGTGTGAGTGCCATACCTACCTAGGGGTGGAGCCAGTATACAATGTAATGGCTGGGAGGAGTCGTGTCTCTCTTGCTGGTTTCTGCCTTGCTGTTTGCAGCTGCCATGAACTATGGCCCCGCCATGCCACCCTGCCTTGGAACCAACTAGTATGGACTTAAACCTCCCAAAACTGTAAGAAATAGACCTTTCCCTTCCCAGCTTTGGACATCAGGTATTTTGTCTCAGTGACGAGTAAAAAGTAACTAAGACAGTAATGCAACCCATACCCCTGGTAGGCCTACCCAATTCATTATCTATACCCAGAACAATGCTAAACCAATCTAGTTATCACACACCCTTATTTCCAGTATCAAACTCTTAATACACATTCACACACCCTAGATTCAGCCACCTTTGAAGAGCTCCACATATCAGTGCATGAGGACATCTAACTATAATCCATGACAGAGCTCTTCTTGTTCACCAGCAGGGAGGGGATTTCATAGACATATTAGATAGAATGCCCTGCTTTCAGTTAAATGTTTTAAACCTTTTAACATGGAGATGAATAAGTCCTACATTTTCAACAATTAAAAAAAAAAGTTTTTCTTGCTAAACTTTGAGCTTGTAATCCCAAAAGTTCTTATAGATTAACTAAAGAAAATATTATTATATACTCATCTCTCCTTTTTATAAGCATGAAGTACTCATCCTATGCTCTAAATGAATGTATTTATATATAGGTTTTGATTTTTTAGAAGAAAATCTTTTTTAGCTTCTACCCAGAAGGAATAAGAGGAATATGAAATGTATTAAACTCCTAGATGGAAAATGAGTAATGTTGTCTGCAGTCTAATTAAAACGCCAAATCACAAACTCATTATCAGATAGGTACTGAATATCTTCTGAATATGTGCACTGTGCTAGGAACTTTTGTGAACACATAGATGATAAAGATACAGTTCTTTCCTGAAGTATCTTCTGTGTAGTATGGGAGTAAGATTATAAGCGTAGAACAAATAGATAAAGTGTTCGCTCAAGGATATGGTGTATGAAAAAATAATTTTCTTCTATTCAATTTGGCTGTTTTCCTTATTGGCTGAATCTTAAGTGAAAATCTGGATGAATTTCCATATAAGAGAGAATGACTTCTGCTCTTCCTCTTAGGGGCCATGCTTGTTGATGATATGACCACTTAGGGAGTATGGAAACTGAAGTGTGTTTTCTGAGGTAGAGAAATCGTCCCTAAGTTTGCTGTTCAACATGTGATGACATATACAAGAATCTATCCCTGCAAAATTTATGTTCACTAGTTACACAACACAGGTACTACAAAGGGATTCTTCAGATGTTATGAAAATCTCAAGATCTTAGAGTACAGAGATCACTAGAGTCAAACCAATTCAATTAAATGAAACCTTAAAAACATACTTTGGCCATCATGAAAATAAGTCAGAAAGATGTAAGTGCAAGAAGCATTTGATGCATTGTTGCTGGGTAAAAGATGGAGTGAACCATGTGACAGCAAATGGAGATGTTTCTAGAAGCCTTGAGTGACTCTCAGCTGAAAACCAGCAAACAAATTGGAGCTCAGTGCTACAACTGTAAGAACCTGGATTCTGCCAACAACATGTATGTTAGTCAGCTTTCTGTTATTATAATAGATTCTGAGGTTATCAACTTATGAAAAGAAAAGGTGTGGGCTATTCTCTGGGAAACCTCATTTTATGTGCCAGTCAACATGAAGTAAGGGAGATATCCTGAACTTTGGGTCTCACACATAGGTTCAGGCCCTGGCTCTGCCATTTATTGTCAGTGTTACCTGGGTTTTGACCCCCAGTCTCACTGTTGTATTTGTGAAACATGCTTAGTCCTATTTATGGAGCAAGAGCATCACGCAAATGGAATGAGATATTATGTGCTATATAGTAAGGACTCAATAAAAGTGGTATTTATTTTATATTAATAACAGATTTTCAGCATTTCTTTTAAAATTATATAGTTTTGATTTTTTAACCTTGTATATTAACCTTTCTAGACTTAATGGGAAGAATGGACCCAAGGTAGCCTCTTAAAATTTCCCAAACAAAGGGAAAATACATCCACTTTTCTGTTTCTAAGGATATTTCTTATAGTTAATCTTGGTATTTACCAGGTACTGGGAGGTCAGTATTTGCTTTTGTTTCTGAATTCATGTGTGGTTAGTCTCACAGTTGGTGGTGGTAAGTTTTTATACAGTATGTACTTGAAGAAAGAACTATTTCTTGATCATAATCCTCACCAGGGGTCAGTAGAATATATACTCCTGCACAGTTTGAAAATGGGGAAGAATATTGGTGGGGAACATTTGTTTATCCTTAGCCTGGTAATTTCTTAAGCAGCGATTCTCAAAATATGGTCCCTAGAACTTGTTTGAAATACTGGATCTTGGTCCTCACCCGAGATCCGCTGAATTAGAAGTCTTGGGAATTGTTCTACCTTTCAGAATTGAGAACCACTGTCCTAAGAGATTGGGGTGACTTTTGCATTGCCTGAAATTTTCAAGTGGAATTTTTTTTTGAAGTGGAATTTTCATTTTTGGAGAATCATGAATACAACAGAGAATTGATGAGAAAGATTATGAATGATGCAACTCTACAGGAGACTGAATGCAATCTCAATTGCTATGCTTCCTAAATTTTACATATATATTAAAATCTTAGTGAAATGAATTACTGTGCAAAGGTATCAGGAAGGATAGGTATCTGTTTTTTTAAAGGGAAAAAATTAGGTGGCAAATTCTTTTGTAAAGTTAAAGCTCTGATTTATCTGTTTTGTAAGCAGAATTTTATGTATTGAATTTTCTTAGGAGAAGGCAGATTGTATCTGGTAGTTTTATGCATTGGAAAAGCTTCTGAAGAAATACTTGATTAGTTGATAAAGGAGATGAAATATGCTAGTTTGTAGAAAATAGAGAAAATTGCCATTTTTACTATAAATGCTTTAAAATAGAACTTGATACTCTTTTTCATAATTTTATTTTCAAAGTCTTTTTTTTTTTAAAATGTTTTGTATTTTGAAGATGGAGCAAAGACGAGAGAATCAGGAGAGGGTCCTGGTAAGAATGCCTCTGTGAACTTGAGTTTCTCCTCAGCCATGCAACCTTGGGCAAATTCCTTCCTCCTGGAGATTAAGCACCAGGTTGCTTTTCAGGAGCTTGTTAAAACACAGAAAGTCTGGGTAGGGGTGAGAATGGATACAGCAGCCCTGTGCCATGTCCTTGCTGTTACTCATAGGCCAGTTTTAGTTGGGGTGGGGAGAATGGGTAGTTGCAATGTGGTATAATCCACCTATAGGAATATGGCAGGAGACTAAGTTGTAAACTGCTTTAAGCAGTGTATCAGTTGGGATTCTCTAGAGGAACAGAATCAATAGAAAATAGATGTATAATTACGTATGGGGATTATTAGGCAGTCTATCAGGATCAGAAATGGAGAAGTCCATAATAGCCATCTGTGCACTGGAGAGCCAGAAGGTCTCAGTTCAAGAGGACAGAAGGCATAGAACAAGCGAGATCAAGGATGTAGCTCTGCATGAAGGCTGAGGGCCTAAAAGCTCAGTGTAGCACTGTTGGTCCAAGTTTGTGTTGGAAGGTTGGAGATCTGGAGACTGACTCTTGAAGACATAGATATAGGCACAGACTTTCTGAGCAAAACTCCAGCTGCATAAGAAATAATAACAGGAATGAACAAAAAGGATCACATCAAATTAAAAAGTTTCCGCACAGCAAAGGGAACAATCAATATAGTGAAGAGGCAACCTACAGAATGGAGAAAATTTTTTGCCAATTCCTCCTTAAAGAAAGAACTAATGTTAAAATCCACCAAAAAAAAATATATCCACCAAATTTAAAGACTCAATAAAAAGTGGGCATCTGAAATGAATTAGACACTTTTTGGGTGGCCAATGAAAATGTTTCATGTTCATGTTGAACATAAAAAATTGTTCAGCTTTGCTGGTCATTTGAGAAATGCAGATTAAAACAACAATGAGATTGTATCTCATCCCTGAAAGAATGATTACCATGAAGAAATCAACCAATAACAAATGCTTCCCCACAGTGTGGGGAAAGGAACCTTCATTCCCTGTTGGTAGGACTATAAACTGATACTGGAAAGCACTATGGTAATCATTATGGAAATTTCTTAAAAACTTAACAATATAAATTCCATTCAACCTAGGCATTCCCCTTCCAGGTATCTTTCCAAAAGATTTGAAAACATCATACCACAGTGATGCATGCATACCCATGTTTCTAGCAGCACATTCATATAGCTAAGTCTTAAATGAAGCCTATATGGCCATCAACAAGTGAATGTATTAAAAAGTGGTATTTGTACACAGTGTACTACTCTGCCATAAAGACGTGTAAACCTGAACGATTTGTAGGAAAATAGGTGCACCTTGAGATAATAATGTTAAGTGAAGTACATGAGACACACTTAATATCACATGGTTTCTCTTACATTAAAAACTGACTATATAAACAAAGTATGAAACAAAAGACAGATAATAGGAAAAATGAGAGAGAGAAAAAAGTTACTGTTGTCCAGCATGGACAATATTTGTAAAAGTGTTCCTTAACTTAGTACAGTTGTCTTATTTATATGGTTTTTTTTGGCCTATTAGTCTGAATTTTATTTTTTTTAATGTTTTCATTCATTGGTTGGAATGGTTTTATTCTGTCTTGTTTGATTTTATTTTTATTTAAAAAGAAAAAAGACAGAAAAAATGTAGAAATATTACAGAATTTCAAGAAAAGAAGGTAAACTAAGAAATCACTAGTTGATAAATTATATAGTGTTCATTTAGAAATAGTTTTTCAAGTTACAAAATTAAAGCACACAAAGTGGACATTCAAGCAGTGAGAGTACAAACAGATCTGTCAACAATCCAATAAGAACCTAGAAATATGGTTATCAATCCCACACTCCTAAACATACATGCTGCTATATATTTTATAGCGCTTCCTATTTCCTCTTTTTTTACAATAGCAATTATTATACATTTTAAAAATTTTATTTAAAGAGAAGAAAAAAAGCAAAACAGAAAAAAGGGTAGCAACAATACAGAATTCTAAAAGAAAGAAAGAAAAAGAAAGAAAAAAAGGAAAATGAGAAAAAGCTCCACTAAGAAATAAGTAGTTTATAAATTACATACTGTCATCCTGGATTAAGTTGCTCAAGTTACAAAGTTAAGGGGTACATACTAAACATTCAAACAGTCAGACTACAAACAGTTCTGCTCAAAGATCCAACAAAGATTCAGCAATATGGTCATTTATTTTACACACTCAAACATACATGCAGTTGTATCCCTTAGAGCACTTTCTTTTCCTCTCTTTTTTACAATAGCAATTACACATTTTGGTTTTATTACACTTGTAGTTCTTATTTACTTTTTATACTAGAGACACAATATGATGTTTATAAATATGATTCTTATTTATTTCACAAATGAGGATAGTCTCAAGTTGTCTCCATTTACCTATGAAGGCCTCAAGATCATCCTTTTTTATAGCCAAGTAATATTTCATTGCATAAAAATGCCACATCTTTTTCATCCACTCTGCAGTTGATAGGCATCTTAGTTGTTTCCAGGATTTAGCTATCACAAATTGTGCAGCTATGAACATGGGTGCACATATATCACTGTGATATGAACTTATCAGTTCTTTGGGGAAAATACCCAGGAGGGGAATAGCTGGATTGAATGCGGCTCCCAATCCTAATCTTCTGAGAATTCTCCATATGGATTTCCATAATGGTTGCACCAGTCTACATTCCCACCAACAGTGGAGCAGTGTTCCTTTTTCCCCCACAGCCTCACCAACATTTGTTATCAGTTGATTTCTTGATGGCAGCTATTCTTTCCGGAGTGAGGTGGAATCTCAATGTTGTTTAAATTTGCATTTCTCAAATGACCAGTGATGGTGAACATTTCTTCATGTATTTATTTGCCATTTGTATATCTTTCTCTGAGAACTGTGTGTTCATCTCAGATGCCCATTTTTGGAGAGGGTCTTTGAACTTGGGGGGCCTGATGTTTTCCAATTCTTTATATATTGTGGACACAAGTCCTTTGTCTGAGGGGTTGCTGGCTAAAATTCTTTCCCACTCTGTGGGTTTTCTTTTCACTCTACTGGTGATTTCCTTTGAAGTGCAGAAACTTTTCAATAATATGAGATCCCATTTGTTGATTCTTTGAAGTGTTTCCAGTGCAGTTTGCGTTTTATTCATGAATTCTCTGCCTACCCCCATGTCTCCAAGACTTCTGCCTTCCTTGTCTTCCAGTAGATTTAGTGTTTCTGTTTTAATATTTAGGTCTTTGATTCATTTAGACTTTAGTTTTGTGCATGGTGATAGGCTTGGATCTAGTTTCAGTCTTCGGCATGTAGAGAGCCAATTTGTCCAACACCATTTATTAAAGAGACTATCCTTCTTCCAGTGGACAAATATCTACTTTGTCAAATATCAGATGGCTGAGTGTCTTTGTAGTTGTGCTTGCATCTTCTAATCTGTTCCATTGATCCTCAGGTCTATTTCTTTGCCAGTAGCATGCTGATTTTATCACTGTGCCTTTATAGAACTGTTTCAAGTCAGGAATTGAGATGCTTCCTGCCTTGCCTTTGTTGCCCAGAATGGTCTTTGCTCTTCAAGGTTTCTTCTGTTTCCAAATGAATTTTAGGAGTATTTTCTCTAGATCTGTGAGGTATGTCAATGGTATTGTGATTGGGATTGTGTTGAATCTGTATAACAGTTTTGGGTGTATGGCCATTTTCATAATGTTGGTTCTTCCTAACCAAGAGCCAGGAATGTACTTCCATTTTCTAATATCCTCTTCAATCTCCTTTTTCAGCATAGTATAATTTTCAGCATATAGGTCTTTTACATTTTTAGTTAGTTTGATTCCTAAGTATCTCATTTTCTTACATGTTATTGTAAAGGGTGATATTTCCATAATTTCTCTCTCACTGAGTTTTTTGTTTGTGTACAGGAATGCTATTGATTTTTGAGCATTGAATTTGTATCCAGCTACACTGCTGAACTTGTTTATTACCTCTAGTAGTCTTTGAATGCAGATTTTTGGGTCTTCTATATAGAGTATCATGTCATCTTCAAATAGTGATAATTTAACTTCTTCCTTTCCTATCTTTACTGCTTTTATTTCTCTCTCTAGTCTGATTGCCCTGGCTAATGTTTCCAGAACTATATTGAAAAAGAGTGGTGATAGTGGACATCCTTGTCTTGTTCCTGATTTTAAAGTGAAAGCTTTCAGTTTTTGTCCATTTAGTTTAATGTTGGCTGTTGGTTTGTCATAGATGGCCTTTATAACGTTGAAGTAGACACCGTGTATTCTGAGTTTCTGAAGTGTTTTTATCATGAACATGTGTTGGACTTTGTTGAAAGCTTTTTCTGCATCTATTGAGATGACCATGTGGTTTTTGTTTTTGGCTCTGTTGATGTGGTGTATTACATTTATTGATTTGTGTATGTGAAACCATCCCTGCATTCCTGGAATGAACCCCACTTGGTCATGATGTATAATCTTCTTGATGATTTACTGCATTCTATTTGCCAATATTTGTTGAGAATCTTTGGATCAATGTTCAATAGTGAGATTGGCCTATAGTTTTCTTTTGTAGTTGTATCTTTCTCTGGTTTTGGTATCAGAGTAATACTTGCCTCCAGGAATGATTTAAGGAGGATTGCTTTCTTCTCAATTTTATTGAAGAGTTTAAGTAGTATTGGCATTAAATCTTCTCTAAATTTCTTGTAGAATTCAGTTGTGAATCCATCAGTACCTGGGCTTTTCTTTGTTAGTAAGTTTTTAATTATATTTTAATTTCAATAGCTGATATTGGGTTGTTCAAAATTGCTATATTTTCTTGATTGAGCTTTGGTAGTTCATATGTTTCTAGAAATCTGTGCTTTCCACTCTATGTGAGTAGAGATTTTCAAAGTGGGTATTCATGATGTTTTGAATTTCCATGGGATCTGTAGTAATTTCCCCCTTTTCAGTTCTTATTGCGTGTATTTGTGTTTTTTCTTTCTTTCTCTTGATAAGGTTAGCTAGGGGTTTATCAATTTTTTTATTCTCTCAAAAAACCTGCTTTTTGATTCATTAGTTCTTCGTATTTTTTTTTAGTTTCAATTGCATTGATTTCTGCTCTAATCTTTAAAATTTCCTCTCTTCTATGAGCTTTGGGTTTATCTTGCTCTTCTTTTTCTAGAAGCCTGAGATGGAGCATTAGGTTGTTTATTTATGCTCATTCTGTTTTCTTGATATGACAGTTTATTGCTATATATTTCCCTCTTAAGCCTGCTTTCATTGCATCCCACAGATTACACTATGTTGTTTCTATATTTTCATTGAATTGTAGGTATTGCTGTATTTCTTCTTTAATTTCATCTGTAGCCCACTGGTTGTTCAAAAGGCTGTTATTTAATTTCCATGTATTTATGCAGGTTTTACAATTTCTTTTGCCATTTATTTCCAGTTTCAGTGTACTATGGTCAGATATTATGCATGGTATGATTTCAATACCTTTGCATTTACTTAAGAATGTTTTATGGGATAATATATGGTCTATTTTGGAGAATGTCTCATGCACTGCTGAGAAGAATGTGTATTCTGATGTGGTTGGGTGGAACACTCTGTAAACGTCTACCAAGTGCAATTGCTCACAGGTATGATGAGCAATTCTGAAGTAAAAAAACAATTCCATCAGGCTATAGAGGAAATCAAACTAGAAATAATCTCCCATGTAAAGATAGAAATAACAACTTTAGTAAAGGAGTTGTTGACAGAACTGATCAAGAAACAGGATCCTACAATATGCTGTATACAAGAAAAACATCTGACCCAAAAGGAAACTCATAGATTAAAACTCAAAGGATGAACAACAGTATTCCATGCAACAGGAACCCAGAAAAAAGCAGGGGTAACTATATATATGCACCTATTTGGTGCATATATATTTATAACTGTTAGTTCTTCATCTTCAAGTTTTCCACTAACAAGTGTGTAGTGACCTTCTCTAGCTCTTTTAATCATTTTAGGTTTGAAGTTCACGTTGCCTGCAAATAGAATAGTTACCCCTGCTTTTTTCTGGGTTCCTGTTGCATGGAATACTGTTGTTCATCCTTTGAGTTTTAATCTATGAGTTTCCTTTTGGGTCAGATGTTTTTCTTGTATACAGCATATTGTAGGATCCTGTTTCTTGATCAGTTCTGTCAATCTATTTCTTTTGATAGATGAATTGAGGCCATTTATATTTATGGATAGCACTGATATGTACTGGCTCGACTTTGCCATGTTATGTTCCAGTTGTTTCTTTCTGATTTTCCTCTTATTTAATTGCTTATCCTACCTGCTGGTTTCTTTCTGTTGTTGTTTTGGGGATTGTGGTCATTTTTGTCTCTGTCTGGTGTGTCTTTCAGTACTTTTTCTAGGGTTGGTTTGGTGGACATGAATTTGTTCAGTTGTTCTTTGTCATGGAAGTATCTTGTTTCTCTATTAAATTTGAGTGAAAGTTTTGCTGGGTACATCAGTCTGGGTTGAAGGTTGTTTTCTTCCAGGGCTTGAAATACCTCACTCCAAGCTCTTCTTGACTTGAGGGTTTGTGCTGAAAAGTCTGCTGTGATTCTAATGGGCTTTCCTTGATAGGTGTGTTGTATCTTTTCTCTTACAGCTTTTAGTATTCTGTTTTTATGCTGTATGTCTGAGATCTTAATTATTATGTGTCTGGGTGTGGATTTATGTTGATTGTGACTGTTTGGTGTTCTATATTCCTCACTTATCTTCATATCAGATTCTTTCTCCATGTTTGGGAAATTTTCTACTGTTGTTTCCGTAAATACTTTACATATGTCATTTGCCTGGACTCCTGTATCTTCACTAATGCCCATTCTTCTTATATTGTTGCTCTTTGCATCTTCATGAAGCTTCTGGATTGTCATTTCATGCTGCTTTGTTATTTTTAAAAGTTCTACCCTTTCCTGATCACTAATTGTGATCCTGTCCTCAAGGTCCAAAATCCTATCTTTAGCTTCCTTTAGGCAGTTTTGCATGCTTTCAATAGAATTTTTCATTTCTTGGATGTCTCTTTGAGTTTGTTTCATGAATTCTGCTTGTTTTCTATATTGTTTATTCAAAGTTTCAATCAGTTTCCCATGCTCATGTACTTTTTTCTCTATTTCTTCTTTAGCTGCATTCAACAACTCCTTTACTAAAGTTGTTATTTCTATCTTTACATGGGAGATTATTTCTAGTTTGATTTCCTCTATAGCCTGATGGAATTGTTTTTTTACTTCACTCACTATCTTTTCAGAGATTCTCAGTGTGTTACTTTTGGGGTCCTCTATTTCAATGTCTCCTATACTTGCTCCTGGTGAATATATGTTTGAGACTGCATTTTGCTTTTTCTTTTTGTCAGTTTCACTCTGCCTGATGTTTTTTATGTGTAGGAGGGGACCACACACACTCTTTTCAGACTCACCAAAGTCTTACAGTTAGTTGGAGGGGGTTTTACTACTGGCCCTATTTATCCACTGTACACCTCTATTTTAGGGGTATACTCACCACACTGATACAGTTAATCTGCTATAGTCCAAGGTTTGCCACCTGGGAGCAAAGTTCCAAAGTTTTTCACACTAACTGGAGCCTGCTGATGTCTTCTGAAGTTCCAATTGGCAGGGTGCACCCACAGGGGAGGCTCCAGGCAGCCCTTACCTGAGGCAGACCTCCTCAATGTTCCTGGTGGCAGGGTGAGCCCTCGTGGGAGGTTCTAGGCAGCCTACACCTGATGCAGGCTTCTACTAAGTTCTTGGTGGAAGGGTGGGCCCAAGGTGGAGGCTCCAGGCAGCTTATGCCTGATGCAGGCTTCTGCTAAGTTCCCAGTGGCAGAGTGGGCCCTCAAGGGAAGCTCCAGGCAGCCCACACCTGAGTCGGGCTTCCTCAATGTTCCTGGTGGCAGGGCAGGCCCATGGGGGAGGTTCCACAAATGTCTCTGTAATCCCAGAATTCAGGAGGCTGAGGCAGGAGAATTTCTGTGAGTTTGAGGTCAGCTTGGTCTATGTAGTCTGAATTTTAAATACAAATTTTAAATACTAATGTATAATTAACTTTGTGTGCTATTATAAGATGAATAAATGAATCTGATGCTGGTGAAATAAAAGATAATGGAGGGAAAGGGAAAACAAAGAATTGAAGCTGGGCATGGTAGCACACATTTATACTCTCAGCTGAAGGCTGAGGCATGAGGATGGCTGTGAATTTGAGGTCAGCCTGGGCTATTAGTGAGTTCAAAGCCAACCTGGGCTGTATAATGAGACCTTGTGTCAAAACGAAAACAAACAAACAAATGAAGAATTGGAAAGTGTTATGTACATGTACCAATTTCCTATAGTGAATGCAATCATGATATGCTGAAAACATGTACTATAAAAGTAAAAAATAAAAAGCAAGCAAGCAAACAAGCAAACCCAAAGGCAATGGCAAATACCACAGCTCTCCAGAAATGGTACTAATTTCTTTTTTCTTTACCTTTTTATTCTGTCAGTCTACAAGACTACTGGTTGGTGCCAAATATATCTGGGGTGGTTTTCTCCCCTCAGTTTTCTGGCCTACTGCAGATACTCTCAGAATTGGACTTTGTTAATATGCTAGGTCTTTCTTAATTCATGTGAGTTGACCCATCATAATTAAAGTCGTAATGGGCTACTTACTAAGGACATCCTGTGGTCAGAAAGTGTGCTTTCCTTCTGAACACAGGCAGGTGATATAAGGAAGAGTTTGTCTATAATATTTTGTCCTTTCAGAGATAACTGACTAAATTCATGCAGAACAACTTTTGTAACATTAGTGAAGGGCAAAAGTTTTGAGTCTTGAAAGTAGATATGGAATTCTTCATCAAATCAGTTGATAATCCTGAATAATATAATACCTTCTAAGAGATCACTTATAAATCATAATTTACCTTTTAAAAATTATTTTGACTTCAGAGATTCTACTTTATTCTTACTAAGATAAAAGTAGAAAAGCAAAGATACCTGATCCAAGACAGAAAGCACACAGAACTATTAGGCATTATAAAAACAAAAACAAAAACAAAAACAAAAAAACTTTAGTTCCTGTAGATACTGTTCTACTGTTGGTCCTTTTCTGTCTCTCACAATATAGAATCAAGTATACTAATGATAAATTACATTATCAACATGGATCCAGTGCTTACTGAGTACCAGGCACATTACTAGCTAGTTACTAATTTATTTAATCTTTTTCGCTTTGCTTTGCTTATTTGATTGACAAGTAAAATTCTTATCTGCTTATGGTGCACAGCATGATGTTTTGAAATAAGTATACATGGTTAAATGGCTAAGTCCACAAAGTTAACATGCATTACCTCACGTTATTATGATGTATAAGTACAATTCATTTAATCATCATGAGAATGTGTCAGTGCAGGCAGCAGTATTATTGTTAAGCAAGGAACACGTGTTCCTTGCCTATGATCTCTGAGTTGGTGAGGATCAGAGGCAAGGTTCCAATTCCAGTCTCTTTTGTGACCTCATGTTCTCACCCCTGTGGCACGCTGACTCTTAGGGGAGAGTGGTTTCTCCTCTAGTGATTAGTTTTGAGTTGCTCTGTGACTCATGCAGGGAGGACATTCTCTATCTCCAGGAAATCAGGAAACTTTACCAACAATTCCCTTTTCCTGGTCTGTGCCTACATGTGAGAATTTTCCAACTGCATCCCGCCTACCAACTCATAATACCTAACATATGTCCAGCCCCTAGCACATTCATTGCTTTACTAAACTGACTTCTTTGGTGTTGGAACATTCCTATTTGGAAAATCTTTACCTGAGATCTGTAAATAAACTAGGATTCCTGATGCATGGGGTCCAGTGCAAATGAACAGGAGTCACAGCCCCACAGTTTTCTCTGTGGCTCCTGAAGACTTCTCACTCAGCTCTCCTCTCCCTGTTACCCACAACATTCCATTGTCTACTGGCTTCTCCTTCTGTGTCTGACTCCCTGTCTTTAACATCCATGCAAGTTCTTTGGATTTGATAGTAAACATGAGCTCCCTTCATCTGCCTCTTGGTCCTTAGTCATGACAATGTGTATTTGTCTAGTGACTCTTCCAATTCTGGGCCACTGGAGAGAAACATTCACACTGAACCCAGTTCTGATTTATTGTGGTTCCAAGCAGGGAAGAGGGTCTCTCATTCAAGCAAAATTGTTATACTTAACATAACTTCTTTCCTGCCCTAGTACCTGAGCATTTTAATGGTGATTTTATTTCAGGCAGGAAACAGATTCCAGGAGGGTCAGTTTAGAGCCACATTCTGCAGTACCTTTCAATTTACACCTATCCTTACATTCATGAGGTATCACCGAGGCTGACTCTTAATATATACATATTTTAACTAATGGAAAGGGAAAACAATCTAAGAGCACATTTTAAATGGTGTTCTATTGAATTAATTTTTCCTGTAGGGATTCTCTGACAGATGGAGCAAAACTGATTGATCAGGGACTCAGCAGCTTTTTCTGAAACCTTTCAAGTCAGGCACTCAGAAAACCTGGAAGAGGAAGCAACAGACAAATTACATCCAAAGTTCCAATCTCCTTTGTTTGTTCAGGTCATTCAGGATATCATTATCATGTTAATGGAATTTAAAAATTTCTATTTGCAGGTTCTTTTGTATGCACATTGTAATCTGATTTTAGAGGAAGGGGGAAGAAATGCTCCCTCATTCTTATCTTTTCCTAGAGTTTAGCTCCTGTGGCAGATGTGCTGAGCCTGTGGATTTATTGGCTATCGTGAAAGTGATGCCCTTGACCTTTTTCCTCTGCTCCCCTTAATTTTATGATTTCTATTTCTTTAATTCTTATTTTGTCCATTGGCTTTAACTGGTGGTGTCTTGGTATGAACTTAGGCCTGAACAGTTTAGGTTCCTGTAGCCAAAGTGGAGTAGGAAGTGAAAGCTAAATCTCAGTAGTGGAGTGTTTGGGGGTAAGTCAGGCAAAAGATATATTTAATTTTACCTGTGTTTAAATGTGTGCTTTCTCTTTCACCAAAGTAGTTCAGTTAACTATAAGGATAGTCCCAGGCTGATGGAAACAGAACTTAATTTTCCATTTGATTTTATCCAGTAAGAACATTTTTATAGTGTTGTGATTCAGGTATGATAATTTTATTTGCAAATGGTGTGTTTTAAGCAGTAAACAAATATTACTTTCCAGACTCCAAAGATAGGTTTAGATGAGGCTTAAATCATTTGGTGCTATATCTGGAGCCTGATTTCAAAAAGTCGAGTGCGTTTCTTTATGACTGTGTCAGGAGGTAGAAGGTTTATCCTGTGTTAGCAATGATAAGAAGGAACAACAAACTTAACAAGAGCTGATCAAAGGGCCCACTCAAATGTAGTGTCTGGGGTCTTGGAGAATTACTGCTCATATAACAGATCTTATAGAAAATCTTTTCATTTGTATGAATTTCACTAAATCAGAGAATTTCCTTGGTACTTTATTTGGTTTCCTTACCCCTGTAAGTAATTATTCTTTATTTTAAGTGACAGAATCACTTTAATTTTGCATTTTTCATCTTTATATAGACCTGGCAAAGATTAATCTTTCCAGAATATTCTGGGTACTTGATTCTTAAGTTTCAGGACTACAAATGGGATATAGCATGCAGCTTGTTTTTATCCTGCCTTCTAGGTTTATTTGAATGCAAATTTTATTTTTTAAAAAGGGAATGACTCTATTTCTCAGTCCTTACCAGATATAGCAAGTCCTATACTCAGAGTCGGTGTGTGTCTCCTGATAGACTCTTAATTGGCATTTGGAGGCTGTAGTAACAAGTGTAATAAAAATTCACCCATCATTAATTCCTATTGTCCATTTCCTTCCATCTCCTTGTGCTGCACTTTTCATAATTTATAATTATTTCTCTTATCTTCTTTCTTTCTTAAGTTGTTTGTACCTTTGCTTTCCTTAAAACAATCAGACCACCCTCCCTCCAAAAAAAACCAACCCTCCAAAATATTACCATTTTTGTGTTCTTTTCCCACCCATTTTAGGCTGGTGCTTCTCTTTGGTCCTCAACTCCCTTCTCACATCCCTTCCAGTTATTTCCACTTTTCTTTTAAAAAGGAGTGGACATGGTTTTACTGTTGTAGTCTGGAGCGAACTAGATAGACTTAAGATTCCACTTAAAATTAATTCCTTGTCCTGTCTCTCACCAAACAAATGTGTGTTCATGTACCATTTGATCAGTCTGCTGTCCATTGTGTTTATGAGCTAAGATTGTGTGTGTGTGTCCATATTAGAAAAATAAAGAACAAGGCAAGTAAGTAGTTTGGGATTGATCTTTTCAGGATGCCAGATAAATAGAGCCCTTGGGCCAATGATAGTCTCACCCGTTTATTTAATTCTTGGGTTTAGTGGCAAAGAGAAGGCACATCAGCCTCTTTTCACAAGTTCTAAACATTCTTTTAAAATCTCTTTTATTACTCTTCATCATGTTGATGAAATGATTGATTTAAGAGTACAGAGTGAGCTCAAGCCCTAGTTTACATGCTTTTAGAGCTGCTAGAAGCACAGAGGGTTAAGAAACTTGTCCTGGGACCTCACCTTTTCTGAATTCATCTCCTGAGTGACTTTCAAAGAGGTGGCCCAACCCTATAGGACCATCACTTTCATTCCATCCCTCTTTTCTCTGCTGACTGTCTCTGTTTCTCTCTGTCTCTCTCTCTAATCCACACTGTATGTTCTTATAGAATTTGAAGGAAAAAAAATACAACTTAGAATTTCATTTTAGTGGTGAAGATATCAACTTACATAAAGACTAGGTAATGCATTTAAGGTCATTCCATAAACTGATAGTAATTGCAAGAACTTTATGTTCTAATCCAAAACTGAAACACATAATCAGCAAAACTAATCATAATAACAGTGGCAATGACAGCAACAATAATAATAACTGATATTAATTGAGCAGCCACACTGTTATTCATTGCACAAGGTACATTATATCTTACTTGACCCTCTCAGGACTCCCATGTGGTAAATTATAAGTTTTGATTCTAATTTTATAGATAATGGAGTCTAAGAGAGATGTCTACTTAATACATAATAACAGTGCTTGCATAAGTTGTAAACGAATGCTAATTCCAAAACTGGTACTTTACTGGTGGTATGTTAGAGGCATCTTGCCATGGCTCATAAAAACTAATTGCTTGCATTTTTTTCCCAACTCAGTGTTCAGTGACATCAAGATAGAAGCTTGAAATCAACCACAGTAAAGGCATTTCTCCAGTTAAAAACAATCAGTCTATCAACAAGAAAATGCTAGGAAAGATTCTATAAATGAAATAATTCTGGTGTTACCATTGAGGTTTGCACAGATCCAGGCCAATTGCAAGGGATTATGATGTCATTTCTAAACTCAAATTATATTCTTTGGTTGAAAGTCCAGTTCAACATAAAAATTTACCATGTTCAAATCCCCTCCCATTTTGCTTTACCCCTATACAAGGTTATTACTAAAAGCAGAACCATCTAAAATCATCATTTAAAAAATTATATGCAAATAGAAAAAAATCATGTCTAAATTGAAGAAAATGACTATTTTAAAATATTCAACCTTTAGAAAGTGCTTTTAAAATAAGTACTATACTATCTTCACTTTCTGCTAGTTAATGAGGAACAAAATATGTGCCCTTAGCATCAGAAGCCCTAGAGTTCAAATGATCAATGCAACTGGAAAAAAATCCTTATCCTGCATATCAAACTTAAAATCTCATAAAAAGAATTTTATTTGTGCCATTAGGATATTACTGCCTAAAGCCTACACTGTCCTACAAAGTATTGTTAAAATTTAAAATAATTGTAATAAAACTAGTCTACATTTCCAAATTTCAGGAAGTATGATGGTTTGGTCTGAGCATTTGGGCTTATTTTTGCCCTTTTTAGTATCTGAATTTATCATTTACACATTAATGTTGAAATACCATTAATATAATGGAACTCAGCATAATTTTGCAAGAACTAATTATCTACACTGAGATTTACTTACAGCACATCTTGCTTTTAACTTCTGTGTAACATAACCTTTTCTGCTTAAATAGCTGCTCTAGTGACATTATCACAGTCTCACTACGCTTATTCTTATGCGGAATGACAGCCTGCTAGGAACTGGAGGAGGTATGTCTGGTTGACTTGTTTTAAGATAACATAAGACAGTTAATTACTCTGGTTTTCTAACTTCTCTTCCCCTTTCTATCTCCTCTTCCGGTTCCCACCTTTTCCTTGCCAGGTGTTAGACAGATGGCCATGTGGCAGAGCATAAACAAGGGCCCCTTAATCCAGCTGGTGCTTTTTTTGTCTCACCTGAGGCTTTGCTTTTTTTTTTTTGGCTATGAAAGGAGATCAAGGAGAACCATGTGGCAGAGATAGGTGGGGACATATGCTGGACTGTTTTATTTTCTCAGATATGCATTCAAATGGTAGTGCATGTTATTTAAATTTTGAAATATTTTTGTACTAGTTGCCATACAGCTACTGTTCAGAGTTCCTTAACATGTAACTTTCCTGTTCATCTGTCACCCTGGCTTCCTGTGTATCAACTCTTGCATAACCTTTATCTACCTCTCTACAACCAGTAAGTTTCCTACTTAGACATTAGGATTTATTTTATTCTCTTTAAAACTTCTTTTAATTTTTGCCTATTTTTGTCCTATGTGCAACTTAATCTAATCCATATATATATATATTTTTTTTTTCATCTAGAACAATAGTCAAAAGCATAACTGCAAGAGTTTTGTAATGTCTCTGTCTCTGTGTCTCTCCATCTCTCTTCTTTCCTCTCTCTTCTGTCTTTCTTCTTTCTCTTCTGTCTCTTTCTTACTACATATATATCAGTTCTAACAGCTATTGGCAGTGGACTATGGGTCTTAATATACTTGTGTCTCAATGTCCTCAATTCTAAGGTGGGGAATATCATAGTATTTACCTTGATGGCTTGTTCAATGAAATGTTATTTATATGCAATGTGATTAGCAATGTACCTGTCAACAGTAAACTCAATTTTAATTAAGACTATTATTTTTTTCATGCTGCTTTCATGCCTGCAGGTGGCCCTGGAACTTGTTTATTCCTATCTGGTGCCCAAAGATAAGGGTTGAGATGATCAACATCAACCCCTTTTCTTCTTCTAAAGTCTAATTCAAATCCTGCCAATAATG
The DNA here is from genome assembly GCA_004027455.1 of Hydrochoerus hydrochaeris. Lineage (NCBI taxonomy): Eukaryota > Metazoa > Chordata > Mammalia > Rodentia > Hydrochaeridae > Hydrochoerus > Hydrochoerus hydrochaeris. The sequence goes on along the minus strand of PVLA01007048.1, from coordinate 40,344 downwards.
TTTAGTCTAATACCTAACGCAGTTTATTCATTCTTATTGTGTTTGTATCTTCTATAGGTTTAATTGCAACAACTCTCCAAATTGTCATTTTTTAATACTTTAATATGCTTTAATACTTAGTCATGCTTACAAATCCCTTCACAAATTCCCTTTTCTCCTTTGTCCTTATTGTGAGCCTTGGCTATTCCCTCCTTCCTCTTGATTGTTCAACCATTTCTTTCCTTCTGAACTTCTTTCTCCATTAATTATAACCTTATTCTTTAAGGTCAACAGAAATTCTTGTCTCTTTTACAAAACTTCCCCAAATGTCTCGTCTCAATGATGTTTTCTCTTTTGGCCTCTGGCAGAATTTATAGTCTCTGATCTCCATTTTAGAATCAATTTTCTCTATTGTTTCTTGGGAATCTTTGCTTTTCAACTAGATTGTACATGTCTTAAAGGCATGGGCCAGATTTTAGACAGTCATATGAAATATCATAAAGGATGTTTAATAGCCAAGCATTTTTCTCAAAGGTCATAAGGAATGTAGGTTTTTAAAAATATTAAAGAACTTTACATAGAAAAAGGAAAGAAAAGGGAAGATTTTTCTTGAAAGTTGCTATGTAAAGCAGAAAACTTTACCCACAAATTGAGAATGGCTGCTTTTTGAATCTTGCTTTGTTTTTTACATCTCAGCTCTATATGAAATATTTAAGTGAGACTTAGATATTAATAATTAAATGCATCAGTTAAAAATTTTTTACATTCATAGTCAAAACACTTATGGGTGAATTTTCTGCTAATTTATTGTATAGCACATAGGAATGGATGTCATATTTCATAAAGATCAATTCATGGGGTCTGGCTACCTATGACCATCAGAATTTTAATGGTACTCAACAGTGAGGTCTGCCTATTTTAGTTGAATCAGTGTTGAAGCGGATTATTTTGCAGTGTTATAATGTAGTATAACGCATGCTGCAGCAGACATGCAGAGCCCTCTCTGTCAGCATGTAACACAGTGCATGAGTTGTTTTTTCTGAACTAAAGCCTCGGTATTCAAGTTTATTCACAGTGTTGGCACTCAGTGATAAATAACTGGGTTTTGGGTTGCAGTTTTGACACTCAGGCTCTGAAAGATTTCCCATCACTGTTACAATGCAATAGGAGGTGTTGCTTGGGAAAAGTAAATTTAAACTAGCATTGACTCAAAGTTTCCAAAAAATTTATTCAAGTCCGATTTCTCTTTTTTAGGGAACTGAAAAATCACTTGAACAAGAGTAAAGAAAGAGCTCTCTCTTTAGGCCTTTCCCGCACCTTCTTTTCCAACTTGTGATCTGATTCCGAGTTGTCTCAGTTTCTGTTACAGTGCTTTCTACTGAGAGTGACACGATGCCTGGTTCCAGTGTGTCTGCTCCACGCAATTAAGCACTAACAAGGAACTGACTGTCAGTGCGGCTGGACCCAAAGCTCCTATGGTGTCACTATCACTGGGGCATTCTTTCTGCTTTCCTTTCTCTCCTTGAGCCTCACTTTGTTATAAGCCCTTCTCCTGTTCTCAAGTTCATCACAGGCACTCTCTTAATTATTTCTAGAGGAAACGAAACAAAAAACAGTCATTGGATATTTCCAAGTGAATGGCTTAGAATTAACTGGATCTTTTTAGCCCTGATGAACTTGACATGGACCTAGTGACATTTCTGAACCAGTTGTAGCTAGGAGGTGGTGCCTGCTTGCTTACCCCAGCTCCCATGCTATTGCCTGATATGTGAGGTTGGAGTCAGCTTCATCAATAAGGCCCAGGCCAGGGTAGGGGAAATGAGTGCTTAGATGAAGGGGGTTCTCATTCATTTTCAGTGGAAGTGGGTATATGCTGGTTTGTTGCCTCTGTGCCTCTGTGCTTTGTACCAATACTGCCTAGGTGCTCTGACAAGGCTTCTTTGGCAGGGCGCTTTCCACAGCTGTGTGCCTCTTAATAGCCTGGAGTTACATTGCTTCAAGTGTCCTTTGTCTCTCAGCTGTCTCTGGAGGTTGTGGGAAGGTGAGTTTTATAGATAGCCTTGATTTTTAGAGGAAAAGAACACATTTCTAAGGACAGCAACTTGAAAGGTGCCTACTTTAAGTGTAGGTAGCTGACTCCATGTTACTTCCTGTGTCTCAGATATAACATATCTCTCTTTGTGGTTGTTCCTCTGGGAATTTGTCATTGAACTTGCTCATCTCCATTAATGGTGAGCTACTGGGTCCTAATGTCATTGGTAGAAAAGAATAGCTCTGTAGTTGGCACTGAGTCTTTTTGAATTTAAGGCAGAAAGGAGATGGGATTTTTGACTTCTAAAACTATTGTTCAAAATACAACTACTTATATATTGTGTGTGAATTTTTTAAAATTTTTATTTAAAGAGAAAAAAAGCATGTAAAGGGAAGAGATAATACAGAATTTCACAAAATAGATAAACAATAAGAAATCACTAGCTGATAAATTACATATTGTCCTCTTAGAAATAGTTGTTCAAGTTACAAAATTAAAGCATACAAAGTAGATAGTCAAACAGTGAGACTGTAAACAGCTATGCATACATGAGTCTCTACATGTATTTCTATTCTTTCTGTATTAGAGGGAAAAACAAAACTTAGTAAGACAAAACAAAATAAATTCCTGTAAAAATATGAAACCAAAGTCGTATAAAACCACAGTACAAGGTGATCTACAATGATTGCTGTGTTGTTTCTTATTATCTTCAATAGAATTGCCTATATCATCAGGCATAAATGAATATAGCAGTATAATTGAATATAGTAGTACATAACAATATTAGTAAAAATAAAACATTGTAGACAGTATAAAACTTCAAAGGCAGGTAATAATCAAACTAGAGTGGATATTCTAGTGAATCTTGTTGTCTTAAGTGCAGTTGCCTATACTCTCAGATTAGACACTATCAATCATAACAGCTTTGAATAAAATCTATCAATACAAAACAGTGATCCAACAAACCAGATTCGATTACAATCAGGCATGGTAAAACACTGTAGGTCTTACAGACCTTTAGATTGACTTAATAGGAAATTAAGGATGATTACCATACTATATCCTGTTATTTTCAGGATTACTGTTGTGCCCTCAAATCTAGTACAGGTAGAATGATTGGAACAGAATACAATACATCTAAGCAGAGTAGTGTGAGTAATGTGGGTTTTAAATCCTGGTGCACTATTAACAATACAGTGTATCAAAGCCATCTATGTTAGAGATTCTAGCCATCCTTCTCTGCCTCATTTTTGCTATGCTATTTTCCTGCCTTTGTTTGTCTAGTTTTCTCCTTCATTCTACTGCCTGCCCCACTCATTGAGGCCTTTCTGCCACTGTTCCTAAAATCCTGGTATTTTTTTTTCTCTCTCTCTAGAATGTCCTTTAGTATTCTCTGTAGGGTTGGATTGGTGGTCACAAACTCCCCCAGTTCCTCTTTGTCATGGAAGCATCTTGTTTCTCCATTAATTTGTAGTGATAGTTTTGCAGGGTACATCAATCTGGGCTGGAGGTTATTTTCTTTCAGGGCTTGGAATATTTCACTCCAAGCTCTTCTTGATCTGATGGTCTGTGTCAAGAAGTCAGCCATGATTCTGATGGGCTTATCTTTATAGGTAATCTGTTTCTTTTCTCTGACAGCTTTTAATATTCTGTTTTTATATTGAATTTCTTGTATCTTAATTATTATATGTTTGGGTATAGCTCTGTTTTGGTTGTAGGTGGCTGGGGTTCTGTATGCCTCACACAACCAAATGTCATTTTCTTTTCCCATGCTTGGGAAGTTTTCCTTAATTATTTCCATGAATAGCCTTTGTAATTCGCCTGTATGTATTCCTGCTTCTTAGTTCACATCTCTTATTCTTAAATTGTAGATTCTCTTGTCATCTTCTAGCCTTTGTATTGTTACTGCCTGTTTCCTTGTTATTTTTAAGAGATCTTCCCATTCATGATCACACATTGCAAACTTGTCTTCAAGTTTTGATAGTCTATTCTTAGTTTCTCTTAAGGAGTTTTGCCAGCTTTCAGTGGAGTTTTTAATTTCCTGGTAGTCTCTTTGAATCTGCTTCATGTTTTCTATATTTTCTTTATATTCTTTATTGAATGTTTCTGTCCTTTTTTTGTGTTCCTCCCTTCTTTCATCTGTATCATCCTGACAGATGCTCCCTGAGAGCATTTCTTTTATTACTCTACACATATCTTGCTTTACCTGATTTAATATTTTAGTTTTGAGCTTGTCTACAAGGTCCTAAACATATCTTTTAATGTCCATTGAAGCTATGTTTGCTGTTGCGTGTTTACTGCCCTCAGTCTCCCTTGTTTTTCCCTCTCCTGGATCAAGGCTCTCAGGGTTCTGGGCTGGGGGCCTCCTCCTGCCTCTCTCTCCTCTCATGGTCCTGGCTTCTTCCACATAGGTTACAGTGCAGGTCCCAGCCCCTTTCCCTGTTGGCCATGTTTTGTCTGAAGCACGCTGGCGAAGGACCTCCACCCTCTCATGACTGCTCTTGTCACTGAGGTGCAAGCAGTAGCTGCCTATGCCTGCCCCTCCCCACCAGGCCAACCAAACTGCAGAGGCCTTACCCCAGTTAGTGCATGCTAGGCACAGGGAATCAATTTGGGATGGCTCATTGGGTCCCGGCCAGGGGTGTGGGACCCAACTGAAGTCACTGTTGCTCCCAGTTCAGGCTCCTCCTGCCAGATTCCAACATGTTGCCCATTTGATCACGCCCTTCCTGTGTGGGGGGGTCCCAATCCCAGCACTGACCATGGATTAATGAAGGTCCCTTTACCGGCTTCACTCTCCACTCTCCATTGGGCTCACCAATCCCTGACTTCAGCGCTGCTGCACCTCCTGTGAGTGGCGGCTGGAACGAGTTTGGATGGCTCTGCCAGCTGCCATAGATTCAGGCCTTTGCAAACTCGGCAGGTCACCGCGAACGAAAACACCGTATCCTATAATTTCTAGCTCTTTCAGTTGTAGTCCCGACGAATCTGACGAGCTTTTTTACGTTTTTACTTCTTTCTGTGTCAAGAGGATCCATCTCCCTCTGTCTGAGTCTCTCCAGGGTGCTTTATTCTGGCGTATGAGTTGTTTCTCCTGGGAGGCTCTGTATTTTGTTGCTCACTGATTGGCCATCTTGTCTTCTTGCTTGTGAATTTTATCATTTCATAAAATCTTCCTTGTAAACATCATAGGGCAGTAAAGAAATACAGGAAAGAGCTTGTGGTTTTGCCCCAAGGTAAAAAGTCCTGTGACTTTTATTTGCAAAGGTCTCCCATTTGAGAACTCTAGAATAATCCGTAACGTGGCAATTTCAGTGTCCTCTTTTCTTGAGCTACTTTTCAAGCAGCTCTTCCTTGTCTGTATATGGCCCATTATGGTTAACACAGGGTGATCATAAGCCAGTATACTAACTCCTTTAATTCTTATTAGTAGCATTGTGGATTAGCTGGAGCAGGGCTTGTTGTGCTCATTTTATTGATGAGGAAACTGATTCAGACAGAAATAATATGATTTAGTGAAACTCCCAAAATAAAGATATTAATAAGATATTCATTAGGTATTAGCAAAGGAACATTTTCAAAGAATCAAACTTGGGTGTGTCATTTCTAGACTCGTTCTGAGGTCTCAAAGGAAGGGTTCTATCAACATTTACTTTGCAAGCTGATGGCATCACATAGAGTTGCCTATGTCTACACTGGCATCTCAGCTTCCAAACTGGAATTGTCCAACAGTAGGTTCTGTTTACTCCTTGTCCTGTCCACATATAGGGCAAAACTTTTGTACTGACAATTGTCCAAGTGTGGCCCTAAACCCTGTGGGTTCTTCCTTCCTTTATTTTTATAACCTTTATCTTTTTCCTTTTTATCATGACGCTGGTTTGAATGAGAAATATGTGGCAATAAATTTTTACACCTTACAGTCTGGGTGAACCAAGCATACTTCCATCCAGAGAGATAGTTTGGTCCATTTATTTTCCTATTTTTACCACAGCATGAAAATTTTAAACTATTGAAAATTTAGGCAATTGACATCTTCCTAATACATGTTTGTTAGTTTCAATAAGCATGCATGCATGCATCTTTATATCAGATTTTTATTTATTTATTTATTTATTTATTTACTGGGATCGAACTCACAATCTCATGCTTGCCAGGCAGGTGCTTATGCTACTGAGCTAACTACCCAGCTATATCAGATTTTTAAAAGTTTATTTCACAACTACTTTTGTATATTTCTATACAATCAGCACTGAGCATCTATGGGCTGGTCATTAATCTAGGATCTCTTTATTGTTCCTTTCAGTAAGAGAAATATAGTTTATTCAGTCATTCATGTATAAATATGCACTTTTCTACTTTTGTTTTCAAAACATTTTCTTAATTTAGATTTTAGTAAGTGGAATTACTTCCTGAGGTCAAGAGTCATGAATATTTTTATGGACATTAGTATCTATTGCTAAATTGTTTTTCAGTCATGCATAATGGTGCACATCTATAATCCTAGCACTTGGGAAGCTGAGGCAGGAGGATTGCCATGAGTTTGAGGTCAATCTGGGCTACATGGTGAGACCCTGTCTCTAACAACAACAATAACAACAACAACAACACAGACAAAAAAAAAAGCCACAAACAAGCAAACAATAAATTCCTTTCCAGAAAGTTTGTTGAAATTTACAATCCTATTGGGATTATATAAAAGTATCAATTTTCCTGGCTCTCATGCGCTTCCTTTTTAAACTTAACAGTTGATAGCTTAATTTGTGCTGAATGTTTTGACACATTTTATTTTCTAGTTTGTTTGTCAATCGTTTGCTTTTAGGACATCAGATTTAAAAATGATGTCATGGCAGGTAAAATAGTTGCAGTGGCCAAATTCTTGGGAGAGATCGGATTTTTCAGGCCATGATTTTGCTTCCATCCCTTGTCCTTACTGAGTTGCAGGCAAATAGAGGCATTGGCATTGTTGCATCTATTTCCACAAAGATGTTAATGATCTCCTTTCTTTCAGCTTTGACAAAGCAGCTGTGAAGGGGCCAGTATGCCAGCCTGCCGGAACTGCTGCAGGAAAGAAAGCCCCACAGTGGCAGGAAGTGACCCTGATAGGGTGAAAATTAAGAAAGGACCCATGGCGTAGCCTGTTTCTAGGATACTGGTGGTGACTTCTGCCTTAGCAGTTATTCTCTGAGAATCAATTTGCTGTTTTTTTTTTTTAATATTAGATTTGAACTTGAAGGAGGTTCAAGAGGAAAGGATAAAATGTTGGGAAATATTTAATTTTGTTTAAAAAATCATTTGAATCTTTTTCATTCAATAGGAAATGTAGGTCTTTTTTACTTTTTCTTGGTCATTTATATCTTGTAGAAAAACAAATACTCTAATTTTAGGTTATGTACTTTTGGCAGACACCTGCAGAAGGAAAAGATCAAAACCTTTTAATTCTTTATTTGCAGAAAAAAATACATGAGCTGTCAAAAAATATAAACGACTAGAGAAGATACTATGGGCCATGACATAGCTGTGCTTAGCTGGGGAGGTGAAGTTGAAGACACTAAATAGCCATGGCTTTAGTGACTAAGGAACAGGTGTTTGAAGCCTCCTGACTCTATATGCAGAATGCAGAGCCCAGGTCTCTTAATGCTTTTTTTCCAAATGCCCTGTCACTTTCTTATATCTCCACTCTTAAACCTTCTGCAGAATGGTTCACTCTCTTTTACTTACTCTCTTTTTATTTTGGTATGTATATCTTGGGTTGACTAAGGAATCTGAAAAACACTGATAAAAAACCTATTTTTTAATAGATAACATTAAATATGTGTTTGTTGCCCATTCTGGGTACATGACAACCTGCAGTTAGAAAAATTTTTCTCTAGTTTGAAAGGGTAAAGTCTGTTTTTTTTATTGGCTAGAGGTATAGATACCCATTGGAGGAGAGCAGTAGTTGGTTCTAGCTGGGGGAAACTTGTTGACAAAGTCATGCTCTGCTCAACTCTGTGATTCCTTATTCTGGTCCTAGAGGAGATGCTCACATCTGGTCATTGGGCTGAAATAAGTGCCATGAAAGGTAGCTTCCTCTTTATTCCCTGGAGCTTATTTCCCAAGACAAGTGAACTGCTTTAGTGCTTTTGGTAATCCCAATTTGTTTTCAATAAATTTGCAGAAATTCTCCCAGAGTACCACCAATTTCAGAGTTTAAAGAGATCTTATCACTTGGCTCCACTAAATTTGCCTTCTACGGGATGGTGAGAACTGAGCTACAAAAGAGCTCCCAAATCCAGAAACAATAGGCAAAACCAACAAGATAATATCTGGTAATGATTTCATTGACAGTCCGTAAATATTTTAATATGTTTTGTAGGAAAAGCTAATTGAGAATTAAGTTAAAAAACTGCATGAGATCCAGTTCTTGATCTCAGTTTCTAAATCAGAAGGGGTAGGTTTGAAGTCTGGCTTCAATATTACAGAAGAAAATAATTAGTTTGTACATTTATCCATGTATCCAGAACATGATACATGTTACATGCACTCTGTTATATGTGTTACTTACCAGTAATGCCAGTAGCAGAGTGAAAGATGGGGAAGATCTGGCCAAGGGCGAAGCCACCAGGGGCTTTAGTCAACTGACTCGGCTTGAAAACTTCCAGTCCTGGGCCATTCTGTCTCTCTCACATTGGGCCATACATTTTAAAATAGCTCTCTACAAGTTTCTTATTAAATATTAACTTGAATAGAACCAGTAAGGTTTTATTTCTACCATGTTAAAAACTACCAAAAATTATAATTCTTCTCTACCTTGTAACTTCCAGTCTCATTGTATAAAGTCCCTATCTTTAAAAGCTTAGTTCTAATCTTACCTCCTTGGTATAGTCCACGAAGCTTCACAGGAGTTCTGTCTTATGTCGATAAAAGCTTGGAGTTTTGAAACTTTTGTAGTGTATTAGGACATTCTGTTGAACAATTAAAAACAGATTCTGATTAATAAAGCTTCCCAGAAAATCCTGTGGCAGTTGGATTTGGTAACTGTATTTGAACTTGGTGTTTATTAAACACTTACTTTATGCTTTAGTTTTTCCTTGTATGGTTATGATACCTGGGAATTTTTGTTTTGTAAATATTTCCATTCCCACTTATTGATTCATCATTTAGTTGTATAAGTATCTCTATTCCACAGCATACTAAAGGTTTCTTTCACTTTTGATATTCTTGAGTTCTTATCATAGTACACGGCAAAGAGATCTCCTTAAGTTATTGCCCAATGAGTGAAAAAAATTTCTTGAGTGTTAAGGAGTTTAACATTTGCCCCACACTGAGATAGGAAAATTGACCCAAGCTTTCAAAACTGAAATGCCTCAGGAAGTGCACCAAAGGATGTAGGACACTGTAAAATCTGGACAACTTGGCCAGTAATTACAGCTTGGCAAACAAACTTCCTCATGTGGAAAGACAAGCTATTGGTCTATATAATTTTATGATCTGTTGGCTTTCTCCTAATGCCACAAATAACATATGAGCAAATACACACACCACACACACACACACACACACACACACACACACACACACACACACGGAGGGAGAGGGAGGGAGGGAGATAGGAGGGAGAGAAACAGGAGGGAGAGGAGGGGGAGAGAGAACAGCGAAAGAGCGCGCGCGAAAGAGAACACTCTTCAGGAGGGAGTTAGAAAGGTATTGGCCAAGTTGTCTAAAGATCATATCATATATCATATTATGTTCAAAGGTTGTATCATAGCTGGGAAAGTTCAGGGTACCCCAAATCTCTTCTCTTTCCTCTTATTCAGAAGTGTAGAGGGTGATGGAGAGTGTGGATTGGTCAACTAAATTAGGTCCCTTGAGAGTTTCAGGGCTTCTTTATCATACGCTGGCCTTCATTCAGATCAATAGTCACCAAAGCAATTTTATTACAGGAACAGTATGGTCCTTAATTTCTGAGACTTGTTTTGAATGGTTTGAAACAGTTATATTTATTTAATGGCTCTGCTGTCTTCCTGGAACCATGAGTGGCTGTTTAATATTCAGGTTGCACAGAGCCAGTGAGAGCTCCCAACAGAAAAGGGAATTAACTGTTTGGTGTGGTTTAATAAGTGAGTGAGCAAAGATCATGTGAATCGATTATCAATTTGGCTAACTATCTTGCAGGGGTTGTGTGGAAGAATTAAATGCAAACAGACTGCATGTTTACCAAAGAGGAATATACCTTGAGGTGGATATTAGCATTCTCAAATGGGATTTTTGTAGCACACTGGAGCCTTTTCCCCTTCTTCCTTACTTTTTTTACAAGCATATGTTGGAAATGAAGGAAGAATCTCTAAAACAATAGGATCAGAATCAGGGCTCATGAGTGGCAGACCTATTTTTCTAATAAGTACATTTGAGACTTTGAGATGTTCAGAGGTCATTGCTGGAGCCTCGGGCTTCAGTTGCTCTTAAGGATGACATTAAGTTTGTTCTGACCCTAGATATGGCACCTGTGTCCAAGCATGGTTCTATTTATTCCATTGTATTTGCTTGGATAAGAGTATACAGTGTAAGGAACTAGAAAGCTGAACTAATCTTGTGTGAGTCCCAGGATGTTCAGGGATTATAAGTGGAAAATGGGACTTAGAATCTGCTTTGGTTTCTTTCTTTCTTTCTTTCTTTCTTTCTTTCTTTCTTTCTTTCTTTCTGTCTGTCTGTCTGTCTGTCTGTCTTTCTTTCTTTCTTTCTTTCTTTCTTTCTTTCTTTCTTTCTTTCTTTCTTCTTCTTCTTCTTCTCCTTCCTTCCTTCCTTCCTTCCTTCCTTCCTTCCTTCCTTCCTTCCTTCCCTCCTTCCTTTTTTTCCTTTTTAACTCATTCCTTACTTTCTCACAGGGAAGCACAGCTATTTCAATATTCATGGTGATAAAAATTCTTTCCCTAAGAAGGCAACATGGGGAGAGAGACATGTAGACCTGAGAAGAGGGACAAGGACAAGGCCCTAGCCAACTACATTTTCTGAACCAATGCATTCCTTTGTTCCCTTCTTCACCACGGGGACATGGCTGTGTTGCAGATGTGTGGCACTGTATCTATTATCTATGACTGTTCTCTGAGCACAGTGTCAGTATGCAGTAGCAACTCAACCATTGCTTTTGAATGGCTGAATAATTAACCTCTTATGAACTATGAAGTGAACAACATTCATTTTTTTTAAAATCAACATTTGGACCTTTCCTGACTTTCATAAATTTCTGTGGTTTGTTGTCAAAAAACAAGGAGCTAGTATTTTGTTTCATTTTTATTTGGTCAGGTGAACCAGAAGACTAGGAGCTTACTGGGTCTAAGGAAGAAAAGCTGATCCTAATAAACTATGGAAACTGAAGTGACAGTGACTTGTCACATTCTTTGCTCTGCAAGAGGTACAGATACCTCAAAGTAGAAAATTCATAGGAAAGTGATAAAGGTTTAAGTAGGAGCTTGTAATAAATGGAGAGAGGGAAGTATTTTGTGTTTTCTGGCTAGAAGATCATGTGGTTCTGGGCAGGGTTGGTGTGGGACAGTGAGAAAGGTTAGGTTTTGGCAGTCTCAGTCATCATTCTCTGCTGCTTCGGATGACGCTTGCTCCAGGTCTCTCAGGCCACTGCTTTAATGACTGTCTGGATTGGGGTTCCTTTTTGCCTGATCTCCCCAACTTTGCACACAAGAACCTGTGTCTGCCTCTTTAGAGCCAGGTGAGCTGACCAACTTGCTTGTATTAAAAGAATTAAAATGTAGTAAGAATTGGAAGTTGATATTTTATGTTCTAAGGTTATTTGCATTTTAACAGGATATGTGTAGACTCTTGGTTTAGCTTAAAGAAATAGATCACTGATGCTTGAATTTGAAAACTGGCAGGCAGGTGAAGCAGATATTTTTCTTAGCATCTTGTTCCTACATCATCCCTCAAGTTGTGTGACTGCCTCTAACACAGACCCAGCATATTTATTCCTCTTCTCTGTCCTCCCAGCTCTTCTTCTCCTTCCTCCTATTTCTTTTTTTTCCTCCAAATTCATCTTTTTTAGATGTCTAAGTAGATATTTGAAGAGTTAGAAGTTATATTCAGTATCTCCTTGTGGTGAGAGGAAAGCTTTCCAGTACCTGAGCCCTTGGAACTAGGTTGGGAAATGGAAGTATCTATGATTGTGTTGTCAGAAGGAAATGGAAACTCAATGCTTAGAGATTTGGATTTGATTTTTCTAAGCCACCACCATCTTTGCACTTTGCTCAAAGTGATAATGTTAACGTTTTTGTCAATCTGTGATTCCTGACATGGGGAGTTACCATGTGGAAGATCTGGGTCACTGTGTCTCTCCTCTCTAGAAGACAGAACCAGAGTAGAGTTAAATGCAGCAGTATATAAAAGGTTAGGGCACAGGAAGAATCACTGATAGGCAAGATTTGAATAAATGATTTTGTGTGTAACTATTTAAAAACTATTTACAAATAATTATCTTCACATTTTATGGTTAAAGTTATGATGAAGATGTGGCCCCTTATGTGGGCTTGGCAAACTTTAGAGGTTCAAGATATTTCAATGATTTTATTGTTTCTTCTTCTTTTTTTTAAATCAGTAGATTTGTTTTCCTTTTATGTGGTGCTAGGGATCAAAGTCAAGGCCACATAAATGCTAGCTAAGCAAGTGTTCTACCCCTGAGCTACATCCCCAGTCCCAGTGCTACTATTTCTACTAACTGATGAACAACATAATCTAGATCTATCCTATTCTGTGTGGTAGCCACTTGTCCCAAGGTTGCTGAGCATCTGTATAACATGTAGCTAGCCTGAGTTGAATTAAACCATAAGACAAAGTGCCTTGGATTTTAAATATCAATTTATAAAAATTGATATTTTTATAGACTGTATTATTGTACATTTATATTACTTTAGTGAAATAGAGTACATTAGGCTAATAATTGTCCTTTGTGAAGATTTTAGTTTTTAAAATATAGTTACTAGAAGATTTAGAAATGGACATCAGTGGCTCAGATTTTGTGTCTGTTATATTTCTACTGGACAGTGTTGATGCAAAACACACAAATTTCCAAATTAGAAATTTCCTTTACAGGTTGAAAAGGCATTAATTCATATCTTATATTCATCTATTTTATTATATGAGTTTCATTACTTCCATCTAGGTGTGCTTTTCCATTAGTATAAGGGTGACAGTGACAGAGCCTCAGGGATGTCACTTCTTAGAAATAGCATCTCCTGGGTGTGCATTTTGGATGTGCATTTTAGAGAAGGAGATTGGACTCTGTCCTTGAGGAAGAACTACATGATCTTTAAAGGATGCATTATTTTTAACCTGTGAATAATATAGTGTTCTCTTTTGGGAGAGAACATCTTATTTTATGTACTTCACAAAAAATCATATTATTAATAAAAATAACAAAAGTCCCTATTGTTACCAAGGAGAGTAATCTGAGTCTCATTTTAAGACAATTCAGCTTCTCATCAGTTGAGGATTTCTTTTCTACTGCAGGTCATTCTCATTATTGCTTGCTAGATAGTAAATTAGGCTGTAAGATCCATACTATAATCTCCTTGTATTACTTAAGATTGGACTTGGATGTAATTAATGATGAAATCCAACAAATAAAGGCTTTGAAAAGATATGTTTGCTTTTCTTCTGTATGGAATGTGGTGGAATGAATATCTGAGTTGGCAGAGTGGTCTTGTTCTATGTTCTCATGAACTTGGGCTCCTACTTTTCATTCCCTATTGTGAGTCTTTCATAACCTGAAATAACTTCATTTACCTTGCAGAATGTGTGAAATGCAGTATGCAGAAAAATGTAAAAAGAGAATGCAAAATTTGCACAGTAGCTGTTTATATAATGTTTTAAAAACTGCCGTATCACAATTCCACTTACACTGATTCGCTGGACTAATCTGAGTGGTCAAGTTTCTAGCTAAAATTTCTGGGGCTACTAAAGAAAGAATACACATTGAGAGGCAGTTGGTAATTTTTTCACATTGTATTGTTACTTGCATAGGAATTATTTTATATATTACACTGTTTTAGAGTTTGCCAACAAAGTTACATCATACAGCTCTGTGTAGGAAAGCTAGAACACTATTTTATGGTTTATGCCCTGTATAGGGAAGTAGTTGGCCCTAATTTCTAAGAAAAGCTATTTTCCTAGAAAATTGTTAGCATATGTATAATGATATAATAATAATATCAATAATAAATTAAGAAGCACTTTACATTTGGGGACCTCTGAAGCTGTTAACCTTTTAACCCGGTTTTCCACATGCTGGACACAGGATCTTGATACTATTAGACAGGGTATATTTGATCCTTGTTAATATTTAGAGAGGATCATCTACCTTAGGGATTAATGATATGATAAAATGATTTGCCAAGAAAGCCTGAACTCACTTTTTAGAATTAGAAATCCATATATTTGGTAAGGTGCTGGTGTAAGCACTAGGTCAGGTGAACATGGGCACATCTATCTAAGCCATGGGGTTAACGTGCCATAGCCCTTCTGTTTGCATGGATATCTTAGGAAAATGTACTAGTTATTCATGCATCCATCCCTGCTACCATTTTGTTTTGTGCTTAGTGACCAAGGACTTTGTGCTGCCATTTGGCAGCTGTCCTTTTTTAGAAATCAACAAAGTTCCAGAAGGACCTTATATTTTGTTTAAATTTCTCATTCCCAGAACAACTGCTTTTCTGGACATATCTGTTGTTGCATACAGGTTCCTGACATTCCATAAGGATTTCCAAAATTTAAAATTTCTCTTCAATGGGAATAGCCCTGGAGTTTATTTCTCCAACACCTTCTTAAGAGCTCCAAACTGTACTAAACATTTTTGTTAAAGGATCAGCTTTCTCTTTTCCATTTGGCAAGAAGATTCTCTTTTCATAAACTATTGCATTAAAGCTTTAAAGAAAATGCTATTACCTTGAATGTTACATAAAGCATATTTATTGCTCCTTTAAAAGATTCCCAAGTTGAACAAATTTGTGTAATTTCATGAGCTTCACATACATTTTCCTAGATTTTTATCATTGTACATGTCAAGAAAACATGTGGAATTTTGACCCAGACTAATTTTGGTCTCAAAACTACCTATACTTACCAGCATTGCTGTGTTGGCCAGCTGTGTGACCTTGGATAAATCATTTAACTATTCTAAATCCTTGCTATAAAATCACTGCTCTAGGATCTATCTTACATGGTTATTGTGAAGATGAAAACAATCTTTTTAAATCACTTAATCTAATGCATGGTATTAAAAGAAGCTTAATAAGCTCTGAGTTATTTTAGGCATCAGATCCTAAGCTACATAAGGTTTAAAATTTTTTTTTTCATTTTCTACACTCTCACATTCTAAGAGTATATTGTTTCTTAAGACTTAAACTTTTCTGTTCTCTTTATTGTTCTTCTTTCCTACCATTTAGCTCCTCCTTAATTTCTCTCCCCTCTTCCTCTTGCTTAATTCCCATCTTCCGTCGTTGCAGTCCCAGGGTAAAACAGTTCTGTTAATTTTGCCTCTATTGGTCAATATGTTCTTTATTATCACATCTCTGGTTTTTACAGAGTAGGTTCCTATAACTGGATTTCAACTACTAAGTATTTCAAGTCGTCATTTTATTTCCATTCATCTGCAATTGTCTATTTACATTTAATAATTTTAGATGTAGAGTTTAAGTCTAGTGAAACTAGACTTGAGTTTTCTCGTTCTGTTGACAATAGCTGTTGACAAGATCAGATCCCGAGCCTCTTGTACTCTCCTACTTGTTACTTTGCCTTGAGGTGTAGGGAAAGGAACTAGCAAGTCAAGGCAATGGATTGAGCAGGTTAGGTGTAAAAAGTGTGAGCCCAGGCTCTGCCTTACTGTTGCTAGGCAACAGCATGCAGGGAGCAGCCACATGCATATGCCTGCCAGCATCTTGTTGCCTTAGCAACAGAACATTTGGATGGAGGGCTAGGGGTGGAGGGGAACTGGGTTCAAAATACCCAAAGTACCCAGGTTTGTGGGGTGCCCTTTGCCCTCAACCCCATGTGCTCATTGGCTTTCGCTGTCTGAGTTCACTGAAGTGGAAACTTTTGTCTTTTTTTCTGTTTCTTTCGTTCATCACCCAGCATTTGTGTGAAGTATTTCCGCAGAGCTCTATCTTTCTCCAGTCACATTGTAATTCACTAGACCTCATCCATCTCTAAGTCCTCTGGTGTGCCACCTGGTAGGGCCCAGTCTATGGAATTTAAAGATGGTCCCTTTCTCTAAATGCAGCCCATGGGACAGAAATCGAATGCTTCTTTGGAGGGAGATTTAAATTCCAGGTTTTGGGTGTGTGAATTGATAATAAGTCATTATCATCAGTTCAACACTGTTGCCTGAGAGTGTTTTGCCAGTTACAAAGCCTAAGGTAAAGGAAAGAAACAAAAAGAGGTTGGTCTCTCTTCTGTTAAACTGTGATGTTTAAGAATTCTTACATTTTTCTTTCTCTTATTCATTAGTCTTTCACACTTGATCATTCTCCCCAACACGTTGGAATCATAAGATCATCTCTGCCATAGTTCCTGGCACAGGCTTGGTGAATTTATTTGGATAGCCTGGAAATTTCTAAAACTATACAGTGCGATACGTAAGTATTAGTTACTATTTATGCATAGTTTAGTTGTAAACTTAGCTCTGATCTTCTGCCCTTTGGTGATTAGATTGGACTGTCCTGCTCCTGAGTCCACCTCCTGCCTTTGAACCCCTTTATCTGTGTCTGTATCCTTGTCTCCCTTTTCAAAATTTCATACCCTATTTTGAAGACACTTCCTACCCAATTTCTTATTATTAAAACCTTAGCTTCTTCCTGTATTCTCCAGAGACCTCGTGGCTTACTTCATTTTGTGCTGCTATAACAATATATGAGGATGGTAACTTTAAAACAATGGAAATTTATCCCCTCATAGTTCTGGAAGCTAAGCAGTTCAAGATTAAGGCATCATCTAGGGAGGGCTTGCTTGCTGCATCCTTACATGGTAGAAGGCAAAAATCCTTTTTATAGCGGCAGTAATTTGTTCAGGGAGCACAGCCCTCATCACTCCAACACCTCCCCAAAGGGCCCATCTCCCAGCGTTATAATGTGAGGACTAAATTTCTAACACATGAATTTTGGGAACACATTTAGAAAACAGAAACTTGTAAACCAGCCCTAAGGCTAAGTTTTTGCTTTTAACCTTAACATTTTTCTAATGCTGCTTGTTGTATTTCACTATATCACAGGATAGCTACCATTTTGTTTTCCTGTCCAATCATGTGTGGAATAATGGGATTTTTTTTTTTTTATTGGTACCGGGGATTGAACTCACAACTGCGTGCTTGTAAGGCAGGCGCTTATACCACTGAGCTAAATCTCCAGCCCCATAATGGGATTGTTTTGAAGTCATAGCTTGGATTTACTCCCACATTACTGTAGTTTCTGTGGGTTCATGCTACTCCCCAGGAGAAGCACTTAACATTAGGCCTTTGTTTACTGCAACCAATCCTTGTATCTTAGGGAGCATCAAGGGGGACCAGAAATATTTCTAGTCATTTGATGTTATGATAGTAAATTCAGCCAATTTGTCCCCACTTCATTTAAATTGCCTTTTGCATAGGATCTTTCTCTGTGAAAGAGAAGAAAAAAGATTTTCTACAATATAATCTGAAAACTTAATTATTTGCTACTTAACCAAATAGATACAGAAAGAAAACAGAAAAAGAAAAAGAAAGAAAACAGTTTTTAAAAACCCTATTCAGTATCTAGTGCAATGCTACATACATGGTGTCTAGTTAAGAAATTCTTTTCAACTTACATTGAATTATATTAATTTTCACCCATGAGATAAAAGTATTTTTTTGATAAACCTTTGACGTTGCCAGCATATGGCCTAGTATCTCCATGAAATGATTAGGCTCCTAAATAGCAGAAGTGGGACAAGGTCCCCTTAAGTGGTGCACTGTTTACTTTTTACCAGCTTTTCATTTTGATTCTATGTGCCCTGAATTCATGTGCATCTTCCTGTCTTTGCAATGGAGCCTCATTGATATTCCAGCCCACTGCCACAAATTTTTGCATGTAAGGATAAGGCAACGTGTCTGGAGTTCACAATCTCAGGAGGCCAGAAATCTGATGGCACCATCAAAAGAAATTTTCATTTAGAATTTCCAATTTTATAAACCATAATCAGATCAACTTAAAAAAACAAAGATCTTCTGAGTCAACGTTTTATAAAGTATACATATTGGTGAGAAATTACTTTTTTTTACTAGAACTAATCATGGAAAGATAACATTTGTTCCTGCATGCTGCTGTTGTAAACCACAGCCGGAGACTCTGGAGAGAAACAAAGTTTGCCATAGGCTTGGCCCAGACATTCTTATCCCCATCCTCAATCTCTGTCTCCTTTCTTTCCTGCCCGGTTTCCTCATCCTGCTAGAATGCATTCCTGCTGTGGACCCTCTTAATGCTTCCGATGATCCAGCAGCTATGCAATCCTGCCTTTTCACAAACACATGTCTCGGTTTGCATGCTGCTTCTGATTAGATTCCCTGGGTGGCAAGGGATGTGGCCATTGGAGCAGAGTAGGGTGGTGCAATGGGTGCTGCCTGGCCAGAGATCACAGTGCTGGTGGTCCAGAGAGGAACAGAAAGATAGTTTTCCTGACCCTAACATTGTGGTAACTTTTAGACTCTATCCAGAGGACTCTATTTTGCAGAAAAGTGCTTGGAAGACTTAGGCAGAGTAGCTCTCTGCTATTGCTAGTCTTGAACCATACTCTACTGAAATATCACAAAGTTTTTCTCCTCTGCATGCTCAGGTGTGTTTCAACCTGGTGTCCTCAATGAATTGGATCAAAAGCATTGGAATCTCTTCTAAGAAGTTTGTTTTACTCATTCTAGGGAATGTGTGACTGAAAGCTACCTTTCAGGCCTGCAAATCACTATCCCATTTTCACTGAAGAAAGCACCCTACATGACTCCCAAGTTCTTGTGTTTCAAATAGTGAAAACATAATGAGATTATGGACATATTTCATACAATTTCTCTTCTTTCATCAAAGTATGATTTTTTTAAAAAAGTATTCCCTTGATTCCTTGCAGCAATCACTATAAAACAAACCAGGGCTGTCACTTTGTTTTTCTAAAACTTGGGACTCCAAAGAGAAACCAGAGACCAATGCGAATGCACCCTGGCGAGACCTCCAGAGTAATGGAGAACCACATCTTGTCCACTAATTTGGGAGCACATTAAAGCTTTGCAGCACAACTAAGGGGGCGCCTGGCCAGAGCATGGCTTAGAATCGCTACAGAGTTTGTAGGGCATCCCTAATTCCTTGATTTGCTCACCAATTCCAGACCCACAGGGCTATGAAGAAATAGACAATGTTTATCATTGCTTACCTCCAAGTAGGACCCCCGGGAACAATTGATGGAGTAGTGCAGTTGTAAACACACCGTGATTTAAAGAACAAATGCCTTGCCCTTGGAACTTGTATTGTGTGTCTCCTTATGATAAATGTATGGTACAGAACAACTACTTACAGATCTCCCAGAATAAAAGGACAAACTTAGAGATGCCTCATATACATGTGGGTGTGTGATAAGCTATGACTTGTTTTCTGCACTGCACCTGGGAAATATGTTCACAGTGTGTGCTCCTTTTCAAAGTCTGACTGTGGCTGAGATGTGCACTGGTGATCACTGTCCGGTGTGAAGAGATTCTCTCCTGATTTTTGTAGGGAAAAAAATCACCAGTTCATTCATCATTCATCAATCATATTCCTCAGTGACTCATCATCGGAAAGTTTCATTCCTCAGCCCCTCTTTCTGAGGCTGGTAAATAGCATGTCATTCCAGCAAAAGGCGGAGGGGGTGGCAGCCCATCTGGACCCTCAAGTTTGATTTCATATTTATGAAACAGCTTAAATGTCAGTTTGAGTGAAAAACGACACCTTCCCCAGTTTCTCACATTAGATCCTGTGGCTGCTACTGAGTGTTCCTTTCTTTCTTTTTTTAAAGGCAACTCATGGTTTCCCTACTAGGCTCCCCTAAGGCAGGAATGGAAAAGGGACAGTTGGATAGATTGATCGATGGGTAGCCAAATGCATGAAACCACAATTAGCTTTACCAGACAGGAGAAAGACATGAATGGAAGAAAATGAAACAAAGATCAAATAGAAGAAATATTGTGGTTTTATAGGGAGTTTTGATCAATGGAGAGGATCTCCAGACACTCTCCTACTACTTCAGATTGAAAAATTCAGTATAATCATTGGGAGACTAAAGCTTTAGGAAAGCAAGTCATCCATGATTCTAACATTCTAACAAGTTTTTGTGATCATTTGGATGTATTTTTTCCAACTTTTTTTTAAATGCACGTGTAGTTTCTAAAGTTCAAAGTAGAATGTGCATATATAGAACTTGGGACTCAGTAACATTTTAGGACTTTAGGAATATCTTAGCTCAGACCCACAGAAGGCTGCTTGCCCTGGGAAAAAGGTAAACACATTTAAGAATGAATGATGTCAAGGAAGTTTCAATCTATTGCCTGAGAGTTTTAAACAGAATTATTAATGAGAAACCTTTCTCTTGCTAGGAAGGCTGAAGAATTTGTGCAACAGAGCAAAAAGACTTCGGGATGATACACATGAGTTGTGTGTCAGGTAAAAGCCATCTGACATTTGTTTATTTGGTAACAGGGATTGAACTTGCAACCTTACGCATACTGGGCAGGCACTTGTACTGCTGAGCTATATCCCTCACACCCTTTGTGGGACTTTTGTGTCTCTGATCACACTGACAGAATGGGAATGAGAGAGAACAATGCAACAACTCCACGGATCCTGCATTTTACCAGGATGAATGATCTGCTTTTCTTTAACCATCCAATTGCAGGAAGCCTCCACGAAGATATTAAGTACTCTTGTCTTTCCTGGATACACACACCTTGAGAAATAGAAAAGGCATCAGCAGCTTTAATGAGAAGTTCCAAGAAGCTTCTAATGAAAGGGAGAAGAGAAAAAGCAAAGCTTAGCACTGAATGGAGATTAGAGGCAATAGTTCTGACAAGAGGGGCAGGGGCACCAGGAAAAACAAAGACTCCCCTACCCCAGCCCCAGCATGGGGATAACACATGGCTGGTGCAGCCTGACTCAGCTTCTCTGATGTGGCCTCCTCATGTCCCACAAGAGACCCCAGCCTGGAGAGGCGGTGGGAACCCCCACCTGCACAGCTGCGGGAAAGAAAAGCAGAGGTTCCAGCAGACCTGCTCTTACCCTCCTCCAGACAGTGCCGCATAGGTCAGAGGTATGGCAGATCCAGGGGGTCGCACTGGATCACGGGCTGCTTGCTGGTGGGCCAGTGAGGAATTTTGTTGTTCAGTTTGTTTTGTTCCAAGCAGAGCATTTGGATGAGAAGCAAGGAGGCACTTCACCATGTTTCTCATGGATTTTGGTGTTGTCTAGAAGAAAGTCACTGTGGTGGAAGTTAGGGGAATTAAGGAAACTTCACCTCAGTCCACAAGTGGTGGTAAGATTCTCTAGTTCTTTTAGAACTCTAAGATGTACTTTTTGTTTGAAGTTTAACATATTCCAAGCTGAAGATAGTAACTAACTAGAGGAAAAATTATGTCTGTCTTTACAATCTCTGCTTGTATTGTTTAGGCTTTCTTACCCTTTAACGTACATTAGAAGTTATTTAAACACTGATTTTATTTTCATTAAAACTATGATTAAATATTTAACCGTACTATCTGGTCTCAATCATTATTTTTTTTCCAGCCTGGGCATGGATGTAGAACCTCACACATGCTAAGAAAGTGTTTTACCATTGAACTATACCCCAAAGCCCACAATCATTAATTTTAATGGCTATAATTTGAAAAAAATATTTTAGGGATGTGCCTTATTTTTTAAATTATGCCTCACATTTGGGCACTTGGGTTGCTATTAACTGTTGCTATTATAAGCATGCTTTGATGATTATTTTATAACATATTTCTTATCATCACCTTCAGCAAGTTTTAGATTTTTCTTTTTGCCATATTCCCAGAAATGGAATAGGATGTCAATGAGTATGAAAAGATTTTGGCTTCTTAATACACATGAGGTAAAGAGACCAAAACCAGAAACAAAAACAAAAACAAAAGACTTATTTCAGTTTTACTAAAGAACTTTGCATAGAGAAATAAAAAAATGAACATAAAAGGTATGATCATAATCAAGCTTCAGAGGTCAGGCGGTCTTTTCTTAAATAATCATGTGGCCCATCATTCCTCCCATGTGAACAAAGGAAGATATTGATTCTTGAAAGTGTCATAACACTAAAAAATAAAGAGATCATTATTAAAGTCAGTGTGCTTGCGATAGTCAGACCAGGACAAAGGGAGAGAAAGTACTCTGGATTACATGGTCCATGGAAAAGCATACAGCACAGGGCAGCAGTGTTAGGGGAAGACAGAAATAAGGCCAACTATGTCTGGTCCTCTGCTGTGGTACAGTGGAAGACAGTCCCCAGAAGCAAGCAGTGTTGGGACAGGAGCTGTAAAAGAAAAGATAAGCCACAATCAAGTCTTGTCTAGTAGGGTACACACACACACACACACACACACACACACAGAGGAAGTAAAGAAATCCAAAGTTGAGTACCTAAAATAATTAAAAAATTGTATATTTTGATTTATTTTTAAGTATATAGATAGGCAAAACTTTTGTAACATTGTTTATTTCTTTTTAATAGTAAGGATGACATTCGTAGAAAATTTGGAAAAGTGTGAAGGAATGTAAGGAAGAAAATAAAAATGCCATAATTGCTATATGATAAGTAATTGTTATTAGAAATTTTATTTATTTCCTTTCTGGTATTAGGTTATTCGTGTACACACACACACACACATACACACACACATTTTCTTAAAGCAGCCAAGCATGAGAGAACTAGGATTACTGATGTGAGTCCCTTCTTGCTTTCCTTAATTATTTTCAAGCACCCTAGTTTCATCCTAGGGCTTTGATTATAATTTTCACTTTATATTTATGCAATCTAATCTTATAATCACAAGACTCTTTGGACCGCCACATGGTTCTGTATCTTCAGGCTAAATCTGCCTTTAAAAATCCTCTGGTTTCTTTCAGCTGCCTTCAGGCCAGGGTAGTAACCGTTCAGAAGCAGGGTGCCAGTTTGCTGATTGCTATTCTTTCTGCCCTGCGCTGAGGCCATGGAAGCTGCTGCAAGCAGGAGTGGTACAAAGTGAAGTTTCCAACTCTGTTAAAAAAAAAATAGCCCCTCATATAGCCCACTAGTGACAGATTCCTTCAAGTTAGTGGTCCTCAGTCTTATTCAGTTGGTAAAGCACCTGGAGAAAATAGCGTTCTGAGAAGGGTTCCACTGATACGCTTCATTCCACTTAGAAACTGAGAACATTTAACCAACAGAAAATATGACTGTACCCTATGCTGAATATGAAATCACTTCTATAATCACATAGACCCAAGAATAAGTATGTGTCTAAGTTTTTTTGTTAACCTTAATGTAGTAGTTAATAATTTTTCAGGTGATTTGCTGAAACTTATCAACAACTATAGCGATCACTGAAAGATTTAAGAGCAATTTTTACTTTTATAAAAAAATAAATTGGGAAAAACCTATTAAAGTATCTTTCAGTGTGAATTCAGATCTAAGTAAATACCATTATGTGATTTCAGCAACCAAATACCTCAGATTAGCTGAGAACATCATTAGTTGAGAACAACTGGTTTGCTCTGTTAATCCCCTTTAAACAGTTTCTGCAGAAGGTGAGCCAGGCTCTAGTGATATCTTAGTATGAATTACTTTAACCAGATAATCACCAAATGTCTCACTAGTATCACCTGTTTTGTTACTTATTCAATTTCCTTTAGTCTACACTTGTGGTTTTCAAATTTATATATTTTAGCTGTAGATTCCTTCCCTTCAGATTTATGACTGTGGTACAAATCTTTCAGCTGTCAGATTTATCTTAGAGTCTTCCTTTCTTTATGTTTATCTTTTAAAAGTATTGTTTCTATTACAACCCTTGGTAACTATGGTGATAGCCTTTTATTTTGCTCATAAACCTGAAATTTGGGAAAGATGTGGAGGGGAAGGAGTACCTCTTCTCCACATGGAGTCAGTTGGAACAGCTCAGTGGGAGCTGGAATATTCATACACTCACACATGGCTGATGAGATGCTGAAGGCTGTTGGCTATGGGCAGTGGTGTGCTGGAGCCAATTCATGTTGATTTTTAAAACTGATTGTACATATCTATTTCTCAAATATATATCCAGAGACATCACATTTGCGGTTTGAAATCAATCACAGTAGGAGTATTTACACCAAGGAAATTGGCAAATACTGCGAATTAGAGGTTTATACACACACACATGCACACGCACTTGCACTAATCAGTGGCTCAACATCAACAGCTTGAACCTTAGAATCTCTCCTTAGGAGCCTTTCTTCACAGGGTAATGTCAGAACGCCAAGAATGAGCATCTCTGGAAAGAAGGACAGTGTCAGGCAGGAGCTGTGACACCTTATATGGCCCAGCCTCAGAAGTCGTGTAGTGGTCTTCCATTGTACTCCTGGGTTCAGAGGGAGAGGACATAGACTTCACCTTTTGACAGGAGAATGGCAGATTACAAATGTGAGTGTGATGTCAAAAACAGTATTGTGATTATTTTTGAAAAATACAGTCTGCTGCACTGTTTTATTCAATCAAGTAGGCATAAATCCTCGTGTGCAACATGCTTTGCAAATCTACAAAGATCATGTACATATGAGAAGAGAGGCCATATGGTCATAAAACTTGTGAACTGTTTGAACAGAGTTAAGGAAGTGGCAAGGAATAAATGTACTTAGAAAAAGGAGGAGAGATTGCCTCATCTAGAATAATGACTTCGTCTTGCTTAGTGCAGGATACTGAAGTTAGCCAGCTACATTAGGGCAAAATTCTAGATGTCGGTATTCATTTCCTATTGCTGGGTATTAAGTTACAACAAACTTAGTGACTTGAAACAACAGAAATTTACTATCTTATTTTTTTTTAGGTCAAAGTCTGTCATGTTTTAACAGGGTCTTCTGTTGAGGGCTTCACAAGAGTGAAACCAGAGTTTTTTTTTAAATTGGCTAGTAATAATTATGTAGAATAATGTGTTTACTGCAGTTAATAAAAGACAAAAAAGGGAATTTCATAAGAGACCCAAGGGATCATTAGGGAGTATTTTGAAAACTTACATTCCTATAAATTGGGAGACATAGAAAAAAAACTGTACAAAATAATTAGCCACATATGACCTACAGAAATCAAACCAAGAGGATATAAAAACTTAAACAGATCAATGACAAGCAATGAGATTGAGACAGTAATCAAGTCTCCCAATAAACATAAATCCAGTTCTAGATGAACTGATTCATTGGAGAATTTTAGCAGATCTTTAAAGAAGAACTAACACTAATGCTTCTCAAATTGTTACCTGTGGACAGTGACCTGTTTGTAAGCTCCCTCAGGCTCTTGGAGTTTGGAAGTCCTCAATACTGAGTTACCCTCTGTGTTGCTAGCTCATGCCTGGGGGTTCTCTCCTCTCCTCAAGGCTACTTTCAGGCCCCTGTCATTCGGGTCTTCATCTCAGTGATGGAAAATCTCTCTCAAGGTCACTCTGTTTTGGAGGACCTGCTGCACAAACATGCTTGTCTTTAATTACTCATATAATGAAGTGGAGTTCTCCCCTTTTAAAAGTCAGCTGTCCTGTTTAACATAACCTAACCAAAAGCCCATAGACCTGGGGATTCTTATGGGAGAGCTGACGGGAAAATCTTGGTCCTCACTTTAGAATTCTGTTTACCCCAGTTAGACTGACACATTCTGTTTCCTGATTAGTTCGTGAATCTTTTCTAGCAATATGTTTACCCAGTGACTTCGGGGATATCATTTAAATTATCCAATGCTCAGTTTCATCATTTAAAAAAGAAAGATAATGGTATTGCTAAGTTTTCTACCCCACACACCTGACAGCCATCTAAAGTGTGTTAATGTTCTAGACAACTTAGCGCTATGTTGGTTTTATGCTGCAGAAGCTCTGCTTGTCACAGTCCAGCCATCACGTCTCAGTTCAAAGTCCATGCCTTCTCCTTCCTTGCTCCCAGCACTTCACCGGCTCCAGCTCTCACCCAGCATTTTGTCTGTCTGTTTTTATGCTGCTTTCTAATTTTTCAATTTAGCATAGTCTAATTTTCCATTTTGACCCGTGAAATCATCAAGAGCCATTTGTTTCTCACAGACCTCATCAAAAGCCTAGCTTAATGCCTCCTACACAACATGGGCTCCTCAAATATTTGATTGAGGAGTGAAAACGAAGCTGCTAGGATAGCAAACAACATTAGAGTGGTTATGAAACGAAAGAACTAACGAGGCTACCACTGCAACTTTGGTTCTAATATTTTGAATATGAACTACACTGAGCAGAACTCTTCCAGAATAAATACTGTAGTTCAGTGGCAACATGAACTTTGCCCTAGCACATTTTTCCAGATCACCAGCAGAGAGTGTGAGGCTTATGAAAGCAGCCAACACACCTCTCTCTAGTCTTGGTGCTGTGTTTTTTTATGGAAGTCTCATAAATATTGAAAGAAAGAATGAATGAGTGAATAAACAAATACTGGCCCCAGAATGGCTCCAGTGAAAGAAGATAGCTTGCGGTCCAACTCTGTGGCCTCACTGCCTTAGCCAGGCATGAGAACTAGAGCTCATACACGAAGCACCCAGCAGAGATTGTGATCTTAGTTGCAGTGCCTGACTCAACAACCTGTCAAGATCAAAATTCCTGAATTCCATCCTCACTGCTGTTAATCCCACAGTTGCCCCAATTCCTGAACACACAGGTTTACTTCACAGGAGTTCAGCCTCCCAGCAGGCAGCAACTTCAAACAGCCAGCAGGGCAGCCTCCTTTTCAGGGGACTCAGGGCGAGCTTTTTGTCGAGGGTAATTTGGGTAAAAATGCTACAAGGAAGCAGTGTTAAAAGGGAAACAGAATTTACAGCTCTCCATCGTCTGTAATAAAGTGTAAATCCAAGAAAGCTGGTGGTGAGGTGATAAAGATAGCAGGGTTATTATATTCAACTTTAACGCATTTAGTCTAACAATAGATTATTCCATTGTCACTAAATGAAGGGAAGGTAGGAGGATCTAATTCTATCTCCCGATTCCTTAATAAGTACTTCATTGTCAGTGAATTCATTTGCATTGTTCAATATCCGAAAAAAAGGGAAGAGTATACAGTGTGGTGTGCACACTTGGCAGAGAACTCTGAGCCCAGAAGGGACTTCAGCCCTCGTGCAGAGCCGAGCTGCACCCGGGCAGGAGGCTGGCAATGAACTGCTATTTGTTCTGAGATGAAGTGCTTCACTGTGGTGGAATCAGGGAGGTAGTGTTTTGGCGAGATGGAATTGACAAATGCTTCATTTCATCCACCTCCTCACACCCGATGAACATGTGATTTTGTGGCAGGATTTGGAGATGAGGTTTTCCACTGTATAGGCTTCTTGTCAGGATGAATGAAGACCCTGTGTCAGCGGGCCTGCGTTACCTACTGTGGCCTGTAGGCGGAGCTTTTGCTCTAGAGTGAGTCGCTTGCAGGTTCCAGGCGGGAGCTGCTTTCGGGTTGTCTGCAGGGCAGGGCAGCTTGCAGCCCTGTGAAATCTGTACTTACCGACACCTAATCGAAGAGCAACGCAGCTCTCTTCGTACCAAATAAACAGATCCTCAGTATTTGCTAATCGGCCATTAATGTTCTATTGATAGTCAGGGCCAAAACAAATTCACAGCAGGGGGCTCGTGGATTTACATTGCTGTTCAAATTTATAGCCTGAACATAATTTTCTGGCTTGTTTTTTGTCTATTTTTCCCTAAAATCCTTAGAGATTATAAATTTTAAAAATTACCAGGGACCATGAACCCATATTGAGAGGCTCAAGGGGAGACATCGTTGGAGATGGACTCAAATTTAATTCCTTATTTTTGAGAGAAAAAGATTACATATATCATGATTGAAAACACTACATGAATTTAGTGGGATAGACTTCTATATTGTTCAAAAAATCAGGTAGGTGCTAGCCATATGTGACTCTTGAAAATTAAATAAATTAAGTGAAAATTAAATTCATTTCTTTGACTGTATATTTCATGGACTTAGTGGCTACCTGTGACTGACTAATGGCTACAATTTGGCAAGTGCAGATATGGACCATGGATGCTATGGTGGCAATTTTTATTAGATAGCACCTGAGAAATTTTTAAAAAACATAAATGGAGAATTAGAATAAAAAGAGGAAAAATCGAATATGGAGGGGTAATAATTAGAGAATGGTCTAGGCCAAACAAGAGAGAGAGAGAGAATATGACACATAGGCAAATGGACACATGGACACCTATGGGATGAAAATCAGACAGACTGGGGCAGCTGGAATTGTTGCACATAGAGTAAAGGGGGACATTAAGAGAGATATTCTAATATTGCAAAACCTTATGATTCTCTGTACAAAATATTTTCAAAGCCATGCTGCATTGTTTGGGACTATGAGCAATGTTGGGTGACACTGCTTCTTGGTTCTTTTCATGTTGTCAAGATGAAAATAAATTGAGACTTTCTCTTGGTTCATAGACTTCAGCTTATCTATACCTAATCAATCAATGCCAAATCAAGTTGTTGGAAAGTTTAAGAGCCTTCCAGGAAGTCATTTGTCTATACGAGATGAAATGATTAGTTTTTCTCATTTTCACTTAGCTAAGAAATTATTTTGAGGCCATGTAAGTATATTTGAAGAGTCAGGGCCCAGATATGACTAAAAGGATTGATCTGAGGGTGAGTTGAAGCAGACAAATGTTTACCTTATTATATACATAAAGAGCCCAGAAATTGGGATTTTATAGCTATATTTTAGAACAATTCTAATATCCATTTGCCTGTCAGAAGTTCTTCCTCTGAGTTAACCAGTAAATTATTTGGCTATAACATGCATCCATTGCCATTTGATCTTCTAGTGTTTCCTGGGAAGGAAATTGTTTTTACTATTGTAGTCCAGATAATATTTCTTTGGATTCTGAAGGACCTTGAAGAGATTAATAGCACTGAGAGTTGGGGTTTCCTCCCAGCTGGTAGTTTTCCTTATAATCTTTGCTATACTCACTGAAGTTACCTGACAGGTAAGGCCAGCAAACTCGACACCTCCTTCTAAGTCCTTTTAAACACCCAGTACACAGTTTTATAGCACAAGCAGTTTGATTTTATCATTCTTTTTTTCCTGGCATGATTAGGCACTGAATAATTGGTTCATGACAACACTCCTCCCCCGACCCGATTCTGATATGCGAGGCAGAATGCGGGTTTATTAATTTACACTGGGAGAAAAACTGGGCCTGAGACTGTGTGTTCGTTCAGAAAAAAGCATGGCAGTTCAGAAGGTTTCTTGGTGAATATAGAATCAGAGCTGGATGTCCTCCAGGGACGCTCCTGTCAAGCCGTGGTAGCTTGATGAATTGTCTCTCTCCTCCGGAGAGAGGTTGTTGTCCGAAGAGCCCGGGCATCTCCAGTGTGAGCACCCTTGCGCCTGGTCAGAGCGGCAGAGAGATAACACTCAGCCCCTCAGCTCCTGTCTGATGACCGTTTCACTGCCTTCTTGTTATTTCAGTCCTTCCTTTTTCCATTTAGCATCCTTTTGTAAGTGTTTACAGTTGATGAGTTCACAGATTACTTTTAATTAATTATAGTTTAGGTTGGCTACCTCCTAGTGACATTTAGAGAAGCATTATAAACTCATTTGGTTCTCCATCTCCAAATCAACTTGGGTGATTTTTCCCCCCCCTGGGAAAATTTTGGTTTTTGTTATTATTGATAGCTTTTTAATTCATTTATTTATTCACTCATTCATTTGATATTTATTAATTCTTCCTCTTGCTAGGCATCAAGAGGAGTTGTTAAATTGCAAAGATGAGCAAAACTCTTCTTGATTTCTCAGAGCTCACACTGTAGTTCAAGAGACAGACATTCACTGTTATAATGCTGTATAGGGATAACCAAATAGTTTTGAGAACATGTAGGAAAAATTGATGGAATGCTTTAAAACTTCATTTTCCATAAAAGATATATGATCTCCACTTTTCTAATTTTTGAGATTAACAACAATAATGGCTACAATAGTGATGTTACTTAATATATCTTGATGAGCTCCTATCTAACTGACACTATCTCTAGCAATCAATATATGCTATTTAATCTAATCTCTCTCCATTTTTTAAATTATAGTGCTGGGAACTGAGTCCAGTTCATATACTGGACAAGCACTGTAGCACTGAGCTATGCCCCCAGTCTTAATTTACTTTAATTAAAAATCTTTGTAGGAAGATATTATTTCTATCTTACAGAGGAGAAATCAGGAGTCAGAGTGGTTAAGTACTTTTCCAAGGTCACCCAGATAGAAATGGCTTCTAGTTCTGATGTCTATACCTCTGTTCATTTCACCATGTCCCATGCGGTCTGCCAGCCTTTGGCCTCCTGCTGTGAACTCCACCAAGTGTTACTGAAGGTTAAGGGTGTGGATCTGCAGAGGATTCCAGCTCACTCTGGTAGGATGAGTAGATCATTTAAAATGAAACCATCCATTAGTTGAGCCTATACATGGAGGCATGGAGTCGTGAAAAGTCCAAGGGTAGCAATTGAACTAAACATGTTCAAGTTATCAGGAACACAGTTTCAAGAACTGTATCAGAAAGGGGGTTAGTGAATTTTGGGGTTAGTGGATTTTGTGAGCATTTTTAAGTCCTCAGAAGGACTGTATTTGTTGGATGAAGTGAGACAGTACAGGCACAAAGTTGCCTGCCACTCATATATGTCTTTCTTGGCCAACGCCATTGGGGTCGCACTCCTCTCTCATCTCAATTATAGCAACTCAATTTTGTTTTCTTTCTCAGTTAAAATTTTTTTTTATTTAAAGAGAAAAAAAAACAGAAAAAAAGTAGAAATTAAAAAAAAAGGATAAACAGTAAGAGATCACTGGTTGATAAATTCTATATTGTCCTTTTAGAAATAGTTGTTCAAGTTACAAAATTAAAGCATACAAAGTAGACATGCAAGCAGTGAGACTGCAAACAGATCTGTTCAACAATCCAACAAGAACTTAGAAGTATGGTTATCAATCCTACACACTTAAATATTCATGCAGTTATATCTTTTAGAGCACTTCCTATTTCCTCTCATTTTTACAATAGAAATTGTGCATTTTGAAAACTTTATTTAAAGAGTAAAAAAAGCAAAAGAAAAAAGGGTAGCAACAACACAGAATTTTAAAAGAAAAAAGAGAAAAAAAACATTAAGAAATCACTAGTTGATACATTACATATTGTCATCCTGGATGTAGTTGTTCAAGTTACAAAATTAAAGGATACATAGTAGACATACAAACAGTGAGACAGCAAACAGTTCTGCTCAAAGATCCAACAAAGATTCAGCAATATGGTCATCTATTTTACACACTTAGGTATACATGCAGTTATATCCCTTAGAGCCCTTTCTTTTCCTCTCTTTTTTACAATAGCAATTACACATTTTGGGTTTTATCACTCTTATAGCTCTTATCACTTTTTACACTGGAGACACAATGTGACATTTGTAAATATGATTCTAATTTATTCAACTAATGAGAATAGTCTGAAGTTGTCTCCATTTACCTATGAAGACCTCAAGATCATCCTTTTTTTATAGCTGAGTAATACTCCATTGCATAAAAATACCACATCTTTTTCATTCACTCTGCAGTTAATGGGCATCTTTGTTGTTTCCAACATTTAGCTATTACAAATTGTGCTGCTATGAAAATGGGGGCACATCTATCACTGTGATATGAACTTTTCAGTTCTTCTGGGAAAATATCCAGGAGGGGAACAGCTGGATTGAATGGAGCTTCCAAACATAGTCTTTTGAGAATTCTCCATATGGATCTCCATAATGGTTGCCCCAGTCTACATTCCCACCAACAGTGGAGCAGTGTTCCTTTTTCCCCGCAGCCTCGCCAACATTTGTTATCATTTGACTTCTTGATGGCAGCTATTCTTTCTGGAGTGAGGTGGAATCTCAATGTTGTTTTAATTTGCATTTCTCAAATGACCAGTGATGGTGAACATTTCTTCATGTATTTATTTGCCATTTGTATATCTTTCTCTGAGAACTGTGTGTTCATCTCAGATGCCCATTTTTGGAGAGGGTCTTTGAATTTGGGAAGCTTGATGTTTTTCAATTCTTTATATGTCCTGTATATAAGTCCTTTGTCTGAGGGGTTTCTGGCTAAATTCTTTCCCTCTCTGTGGGTTTTCTTTTCACTCTGTTGGTGATTTCCTTCGAAGTGCAGAAACTTTTCAATATGAGATCCCAGTTGTTGATTCTTTGAAGTGTTTCCTGTGCAGTTTGCATTTTGTTCATAAATTCTCTGCCTACTCCTATGTCTCCAAGGCTTCTACTTACCTTGTCTTCCAGTAGATTTATTCTTTCTGCTTTAATATTTAGGTGTTTGATTCATTTAGACTTTAGTTTTGTGCATGGTGATATGCATGGATTTAATTTCAGTCTTCGGCATATGGAGAGCCAATTTTTCCAACACCATTTATTAAAGAGGCTATCCTTCTTCCAGTGGACATATTTAGCCCTTTTGTCAAATATCAGGTGACTGAATGTCTTTATAGTTGTGCTTGCATCTTCTAATCTGTTCCATTGATCCTTTGGTCTATTTCTTTGCCAGTACCATGCTGATTTTATCACTGTGGCTTTGTAGTATAGATTCAAGTCAGGAATTGAGCTGCTTCCTGCCTTGCCTTTGTTGCCCAGAATTGCCTTTGCTATTCTAGGTTTCTTCTGTTTCCAAATGAATTTTAGGAGTGTTTTCTCTATATCTGTGAGGTATGTGAATGGTATTTTGATTGGGATTGTGTTAAATCTGTATAATAGTTTTGGGAGTATGGCCATTTTCACAATGTTGATTCTTCCTAGCCAAGAGCAAAGAATATCCTTCCATTTTCTAATATCCTCTTCAATCTCTTTTTTCAGTGTAGTATAATTTTCAGCATATAGGTCTTTTACATTTTTAGTTAGGTTGATTCCTAAGTATTTCATTTTTTAGATGTTATTGTAAAGGGCAATATTTCCATAATTTCTCTCTTGGTGAGTTTTTTGTTTGTGTATAGGAATGCTATTGATTTTTGAGCACTGACTTTGTATCCAGCTACACTGCTGAACTTGTTTATTACCTCTAGTACTCTTTGAATGGAGTTTTTTTGGGTCTTCTATATAGAGTATCATGTCATCTTCAAATAGTGATAATTTAACTTCTTCCTTTCCTATCTTTACTGCTTTTATTTCTCTCTCTTGTCTGATTGCCCTGGCTAGTGTTTCCAGAACTATATTGAAAAGGAGTGGTGAGAGTGGACATCCTTGTCTTGTTCCTGGTTTTAAAGTGAAAGCTTTCAGTTTTTGTCCATTTATTTTAATGTTGGCTGTTGGTTTGTCATAGATGGCCTTTATAAGGTTGAGGTAGACTGTGTATTCCAAGTTTCTAAAGGGTTTTTATCATGAACATGTGTTGGACTTTGTTGAAAGCTTTTTCTGCATCTATTGAGATGACCATGTGGTTTTTGTTCTTGGTTCTGTTGATGTGGTGTATTACATTTATTGATTTGTGTATGTGAAACCATCCCTGCATTCCTGGAATGAACCCCACTTGGTCATGATGTATAATCTTCTTGATGATTTGCTGCATTCTATTTGCCAGTATTTGTTGAGAATCTTTGGATCAATGTTCAATAGTGAGATTGGCCTATAGTTTTCTTTTTTAGTTGTATCTTTCTCTGGTTTTGGTATCAGAGTAATACTTGCCTCCAGGAATGATTTAAGGAGGATTGCTTTCTTCTCAATTTTATTGAAGAGTTTAAGTAGTATTGGCATTAAATCTTCTCTAAATTTCTTGTAGAATTCAGCTGTGAATCCATCAGGACCTGGGCTTTTTTTTGTTGGTAAGTTTTTAATTACATTTTCAATTTCAATAGCTGATATTGGGTTGTTCAAAATTGCTATATCTTCTTGGTTGAGCTTTGGTAGTTCATATGTTTCTAGAAATCTGTCCATTTCCTCTGTGTTTTCCACTCTATGTGAGTAGAAATTTTCAAAGTGGGTATTCATAATCTTTTGAATTTCCATGGGATCTGTAGTAATTTCCCCCTTTTCAGTTCTTATTTCGTGTATTTGGTTTTTTTCTTTCTTTCTCTTGATAAGGTTAGCTAGTGGTTTGTCAATTTTGTTTATTCTCTCAAAAAACCAGCTTTTTGATTCATTAATTCTTTGTTTTTTTTTTTTTAGTTTCAGTTGCATTGATTTCTTCTCTAATCTTTACAATTTCCTCTCTTCTATGAGCTTTGGGTTTAGCTTGCTCTTCTTTTTCTAGAAGCTTGAGATGGAGCATTAGGTTGTTTATTTGTGCTCATTTTGTTTTCTTGATATGACAGTTTCTTGCTATATATTTGCCTCTTAAGACCGCTTTCATTACATCCTATAGATTACAATATGTTGTTTCTATGTTTTCATTGAATTGTAGGTACTGCTTTATTTCTTCTTTAATTTCATCTGTATGCCACTGGTTGTTCAAAAGGTTGTTATTTAATTTCCATGTATTTGTGCAGGTTTTGCAATTTCTGTTGCCATTAATTTCCAATTTCAGTGTGTTATGATCAGATATTATGCATGGGATAACTTCAATACCTTTGCATTTACAGAAGAATGTTGTATGGGATAATATATGGTCTATTTTGGAGATGTCCCATGCACTGCTGAGAAGAATATGTATTCTGATGTGGTTGGGTGGAACACTCTGTAAATATCTACTAAGTCCACTTGCTCAAAGGTATGATTCAGTTCTGATATATCTTTGATGACTTTTTGTCTAGTTGATCTATCTCTTTGTGACAGTGGGCTGTCAAGTTTCCCTGTGATAATTGTGTTCTTGTGTATTTGGTTTTTCATGTACATTAGTATCTGTCTTATATAGTTGGGTGCTCCTGTATTTGGTGCATATATATTTATATTTAGTTCTTCCTCTTGATTTTTTCCACTAATGAGTATGCTGTAATCTGCTTTATCTCTTTTAATCATTTTAGGTTTGAAGTTCACATTGTTTGCAAATAGAATATTTACCCCTGGTTTTTTTCTGGGTTTCTGTTGCATGGAATACTGTTTTCTATGCTTTGACTTTTAATCTACGAGTTTCCTTTTGGGTCAGATGTGTTTCTTGTATACAGCATATTGTGGAATCATGTTTCTTGATCCATTCTGTCAGTCTATTTCTTTTTATAGGTGAATTGAGGTCATTTACATTTATGGATATCACTGATATGTACTGACTTGACTTTGGCATGTTATGTTCCAGTTGTTTACTTTCTGCTTTTCCCCTTACTTAATTGCTTATACTACCTGGTGGTTTCTTTCTGTTGTTGTTTTGAGGATTGTGGTCATTTTTATCTCTGTGTTGTATGTCTTTCTGCACTCTTTCTAGGGTTGGTTTGGTGGACATGAATTTCTTCAGTTGTTCTTTGTCATGAAAGTATCTTGTTTCTCCATTAAATTTGAGTGAAAGTTTTGCTGGGTACAACAGTCTGGGTTGAAGGTTGTTTTCTTTCAGGGCTTGAAATACCTCACTCCAAGCTCTTCTTGACTTGAGGGTTTGTGCTGAAAAGTCTGCTGTGATTCTAATGGGCTTTCCTTGGTAGGTGAGTTGTGTCTTTTCTCTATGAGCTTTTAGTATTCTGCTTTTACGCTGCATGTCTGAGATCTTAATTATTATGTGTCTGGGTGTGGATTTTTGTTGATTTTGACTGTTTGGCATTCTGTATGCCTCACTTATCTGCATATCAGATTCTTTTCCCATGTTTGGGAAATTTGCTTTTATTACTTCTGTGAATATTTTGGCTATGTCATTTGCTTTGACTCCTGCCTTTTCACTGATGCCTATTAATCTTATATTGTTCTTAGCATCATCTTGAAGCTATTGGATTTTCACTTCATGCTGCTTTGTTATTTTTAAAAATTCTATCCTTTCATGATCACCAGTTGCAATCCTGTCCTCAAGGTCCAAAATCCTATCCTCAGTTTCACTTAAGTGGTTTTGCAAGCTTTGGATAGAATTTTTTGTTTCTTGGATGTCTCTTTCAGTTTGTTTCATGAATTCTGCATGTTTTTTTATATTGTTCATTCAAGGTTTTAATAAGTTTCCCATGCTCCTGTACTTTTTTCTCAATTTCTTCTTTAGCTGTGCTCAGCAACTCCTTTACTAAGGTTGTTATTTGTGCCTTTACATGGGAGAGTACTTCTAATTTGATTTCCTCTATAGCCTCATGGAGTTGTTTTTTTTTTTTATTTCATATGCTATCTTTTGAGAGGTTCCTGATGTGTCACTTTTGAGGCCCTCTATTTCAGTATCTCCTGCACTTGGTTCTGGTGGACTAGATGTCTGAGACTGCATTTTGCTTTTTTGTTTTGTCATTTTCACCTTGCCTGATGTTTTCTGTGTGTAGGAGGGGGTCACCCACACTCTTTTCTGACTCACCAAAGTCTTACATTTAGTTAGAGGGGGCTTTACTACTGGCCCTATTTCTCCACTGTACACCTCTATTTTAGGGGCATACTCACCACACTGGGACATTTAATCCAAGGTTCTCCACCTGTGAGATAAATTCCAAGTTTTTTCTGTGCACTGGGATTCCGCCATAGTGTGTGCTCAGGGCCTGAGGCTGGAATCTGGGTCCTGCTCACTGCTTGGTGGTCGCTGGGCATTGCCCAGTTAGGCCCCTTCCCTGTGTGTGGCCCAGGGTGGTCTGGGACACAGCGTGTGGTCTTACCACCTGGGAGCAGGATCAAAGTCCCGTTCTGTGTGCTGGGATTCTGCCAGAGTGTGCAGTGAGTTCCCAAAGCTGGAATCTGCTTGGTCCTGCTGGATGCCTGGTGGTCACTGGGTGTGGCCTGGTTGGCCCCCCCACCCCCCGTCCCTGTCTGCGGCCCTGGGTGGTCTTGGAAGTGGTGCATTGTCTTACCGCCTGGGAACAGGCTCAAAGTCCCCCTCCATGCATGCTGGGATTCTACCAGAGTGTGCGCTGAGGGCCCAAAGCTGGAATCTGGGTCCTGCTGTCTGCCTGGTGGTAGCTGGGCGTTCTTCCTCAATTTTTAATAACTTCCTTTGATACTATCTCTGAGATTAAGGCAGTGGGATTGGACTGCCTGTGAAACAGTAGAGATGTACAATGTGAGGAGCTTCCTGTTGCATTTAAAAAACTTGCCAGAGTATCGCGTGTTTCCCATTAGCTCAATTTCTACATCAGTATTTGCTGTTTTCTTTGTAGTAATTCTCCACGGTTACTTTCAAAGGTTAATGCCTTTCTTCCCTTGTCTCCCTTTGTTGTCCTCTGTTTTATTTCTAGTTCCTATCTCTTAGCCATCTTCTCTTACAGTGGGAGAGTGGAACACAGGGATAAAGGCTGCATAACTGCAGTCTGCAGAAAAGAGTCCATCACTAATGGGGCAAGATTGGCAACACACCATCGGCACCTGGCATTTCCTTCCATTCTACCTTCCCCTTTGTATTTTAAGGAATGGGGAAAGGGAAGGAAACCCATTCATAGGTTCACTCAGTGGTGAATCAGAACAGGAGAACCTATTCCTAAACAGGCATAGATGCATGCCCTTGCTGTCTCAGACATGCACACATAAGGACTGGCGGTGTTGTATCTTTGTCTCAGAATCTGATGAACAGAGAACTACTCTAGTACTCTGTGCTGGACACAGGGCACAACATGACATCCTTACTGTCCCACCCTGCTACCTGCTCCCCACAAAGAAAAATGTCAATACAGAGACCAAAAGATTCAGTTGCATTATTCCTTTTCCAAGCTGTACCTTAGTGATGATTTGATGAAAATCTGCATAGATTTGGGGGAGGGAGTTCAGGGCTATATTCAAGAAAATATGGGTTCTTGTTCTAACTTTACATTTTGTACAGCCATTTATATCCTCATTTTATCTTAACTTCCTCCACGAATGGAAAATATAATGACGATTATTTTTTTATTTTGCTCTAGTAAAGACAGATGATGGATGTGGAAGCGTATCACAAATTCCAACACACTGAACACATGCAGCTATTTATTTTGTAGTTATTTTTTTATTTAGAGAATAAAAGTAAAACAAAATCAGGGTAGAAATAGTACAGAATTTAAAAAAAACAGTAAAAAAATCACTGTTGATAAATTACATATTGTTATCTTAGAAGGAGTTGCTCAAGTCACAAAATCAAAGCATAAAAGGTAGTCAAACAATGACAGTTCAAACCATTCTGTTTAATAGGATGGTTATCTATCTTGCATGCAGCTGTTTAAATTAGAGAATTTTCAGTCCTTTATTTGCTTCTGTTTGGCAGGAACCAGCTCTGTAAGAAGTATGTGAAGTAAATATATTTCTCCTTTCCTGAGGCTGAGCTGACACCTGAAAATAAAGTAGAAAAGGTGTATTTCAAAGAAATTTATCTCATTTGGGGGCTCCACAGGAGTTTATTGATTTTAATAATTTCTAACATTTGAGAGGCAGCTTAGTGGTTAAGAGAGTGTTCCTTAGAACCAGACATGTTAGGTTGAAATGTTGCACTTTTATTACCATTAACAAGCCCTAAGACTATTGCATGGCTCATTTTTTCTATCTATAAAATATGACAGTTGTGCTAATAGTAGCCCCTCAGAGATGTAAAGGTCAGGTGAGTTAATATGTATAAATGGCTTACAAGACTGCTACACAGTAGTTTGCATTATTATTACTATGACCTCACCTGGACCTTTTCAAGGAATATTTACATATTACAGTTCTTTGATCATCGTCACAGCAACCCTGAGCTATAGCAGCCACATTTTACAGGCAAGGAATCTGATTGCCACATCCTCCAGCTCACACAACTAGGAAAGGACAGCACTGCAGCAGATCTCCTGGGCTCTTTCTAACGTGTTCTCACCATTGTCCTCTTGGATCTTGAAACAGGAAAGTGCTGAAGTCTCAAATGGCAGTCAACTACATAACAAGTACACACGACAAACTTATGACATCTGAGAATCAAGACTTTAGGATTTGTAATCTGAACTTTTAGATGGACGAGAAAACTACATTAAATTGTTAACTACGTGAAATTTTATGCTAGGTTGCACTTTTAGCACTTAGTGCTAATGTGTTTTTAAAAACAAAAAGAACAAAAACATTGTTCTTCTATTATTTTAAATTTATACCCCACCAATTACCATAATATAGTTGAAACACAAGCTCAGCAAAATCTTTAGAGATTAAAAAAAAAGCTCTCCTAACTCAGTGGTAAATGATTGAGCCTCCATTTTTTTGTCTGTGAAATCTAATTTAAGACAAATATACATATTTCCATGTAGATTTTATTTCCTTTAGAATGGAAATAGGTTCATTAGGTCCCTCAGGGGAAAATTTTATTTCTATAAGTTAGATTACCTACATTATTGAAGATGAAAATGTCAGTGAAATGAATGGCCTTGAGTTTTAGTTATTAAGATGTTAATTTTGACACATAAATAAATTCAAATCGAAGTTGGGCAATAAGTGGGAACTTGAACGCAGACGGACTGCGTGTGGCTGAGGGATGAGTGTCACGCTGCAGACTGAAACAAAAGGCAAGAAACTGAAGCTTCCCGGGCAGCAAGCACCAGCTGAAACATCTCTGCTTAAAATATTCCTTGATTGTCCCAGAGAAGAGTAGAAGTTTGTGTATCAATTCAATTTAATTCAACTTTTTTGACAAAAAAATGCCAAGAGAGCTTTCAGCAACTATCTGTCTGCGTATCTGTCTGTCTACTAGGACTGAACCCAGGGTGTTCACACACAGCATCTCCAGCTCTTATTTTTCTTATTTTGGTACAGGCTCTCACAGAGCCAGTCAGTTTCCCAGGCTGGCCTTGCCCTCGGGATCGTCCTGCTGCAGTCTTCCCGAGTGATGGGGTTACAGCTGTGTGCTACCAGGGCAAACACCTTTTGAAAATTCTTGAATGAAACATAACCAGACAGATATTTAATGGAATGAGAATTTAGAGAAAGATCTTTGAGTGACACTGTGGACAGCAGTTTCAATGACAGCTTTTGAGAAAGACACTATAAATGCTCAGGCAATTCATATTACAACTTTTTACTTTGACTAAAGGTGCACATTAAATTCTATCTTAGTAAAGGCCT